>CANYBF011420396.1:0-11513 GCA_948192965.1 Dalechampia spathulata | reverse complement strand
GTTTAGGAACTTTCATTGAGATTAAATAAGTGAACATAATAAAATGGAACATTAATAAATTTGAAATCCCGAACCCAAACTCTGAAGAAATTCAGGCCGCTTTCCAACACAGGAAGGCCTGGGTTTTATTTCCCAGTTTTTCTAGTCATTCAATTGAATTGACGAAACAAACTGGGTGGCGACTCCACTTAATAACCTCGACGCGATTTTTCTAGGTTAAAGAAACAATCAACTATGGAAGTACGCCATTGAGAGCAAGCACCACAGCATCTCACGTCGAACAGCGTGCAGCACTCCCGCGTCCGGGGCGCGCTACTCTTACAATAGGCTAATCAGGGGCAGCGGGCCCCGCTATTATCTGGGTGGGCCCCACCTATGCACTATTCATGATGAATAGTGCCCAGGGCCAAAAATGCAATACTTTGCATTTCAAGTGGTTTGTCTTGCGTAGGCGATAGTGAAGGGTGTTCTGTATGTATAGAACACTTAGAATAAATAGCAGGTCTCGCCACGCGCCATGGTGGGCCCCACCAGTTCTGAGGTGTTCTGTGCACCAAAATACACAGAGGAAGACACAGAGGCCTATGTGCATAATAGGGGTCAATATCGGGGACTAACATCAAGCCGAATCAACAGAAACCTAAAATTGCACGAGTGTGAAAAGTCAGGGTCAACACAACCATAACACTATCCTCAACCCACATACAACAGGCAAAAACGCTGCTCCAAAAATGCATGATTACTACCATATACGAAGGCCATTTACAATCATAACAGCATTTGTATCCCTCTAAACATAACCACACCACAAGCTGTATATCTCTCAACTAACCTTCTTTTATTTAAGAACATTACACAACCAAATGGCAGAAAGTTCAAGTCACCATAACTCATCAAGAAGAGAAAAGGAAAAATGGAACAGTAACAAGGATTACAAGAAAACAAGATCAGTAAGAAGTTTCTCATTCACGCCCCTATACCACAATCCATAGGATTAGCTATCTACTAATGTCGATTCCTTCCAAAATCCCGATCATATTCTAACCAAACCTCTGCTAAAGTAACTTCTGACGACATCAACAACAACTCCCCCTATTATTATCAAAAACACCTCCTTACAACTCCCTGCCGCAACAAGCACATCAATTCACAGAATAAAGAACATGCAAGACGCCAAAATAAAAGATGAAGAATCCAGCATTACATGCAATTGTATTTCAAAACAACCCAACATAAACCTACCTTACTATAAAGGAATAAACCGACCGCATCCTGATTCTTCATAAAACTGACGCAACAACAACATAATCAAGACAACAGCTACTGCTCACAAAAAAAACAAGGAGATGGTGGATAAGAAGAGTTTGTACGATGAGAGACAGCCCTTCCCTATGCAACACTAGTCCAGCAAACCAAAAGATCACCACCCAGCCTCATCAACCAAAGATACGAGATCCTCACAATGACACAACATAGGACCCATCCATAGGAACAAAAAGAAGAGGAGCAGCCGAAATAAAAGGACCCAAAAGAGATAGTAAAAATAGAACCCTTCTGTGGTTTTTGCATGAAAAACATCTTTTCCCTCCTTTGATTTCCTTTATTTTCTTAAAATTAATAAATCTTTTATATAATATAATTTATATACTATATAATTATTTATATAACTAATCTACGCCCACATTATATAATAGTATATTATAATACATAAAATTTATAAATATAATATAACATTAATAATAATAATAATAATAACAATTTTAATAATAATAATAATAATAGTAATAATAATTCTTTTCCAACACCAATGTCATAATCCATATTAATATTCAATTAATTAAAACACTCAAATAATCTATTTAATTTCTGCAATAAAAATTTATAATGATTATGTGTATATCCTAATTAATTAATACAATAAACAGATAAAATAACATCATGACCAAAAATCAATTCACCTACATAATTAACTACATGTGATGCACCTAATTATAATAAAATACTGAATTCATCATTAATTACCTTAATTAATAATAACACCTCATAACTGATTATAATAGAATTACCTTAATTAATAATAACACCTCATAACTGATTATAATAGAATCTCTTAGTTGCTAACAACACATTTAGCATATCAGTTCATCAACTTATATATATATTCAAGCATTTTAACAACACCATAATAACCATCTCAATCAATCAAAAATTCAAATATCATGAAATGCATAATGAATTACTTAAGTCGTGTGCGTGCAGACGTGACAGAATTAATGAGGATTAAAAGAAAATTCAAAGAGAAGTTGGTGGCAATACATCAAAGTCAAAATCCAACATGAAAATCAAGTTTTTTTAAGGAAGAACAAAAGAGACAAGAGGCGGTGGATCCTGGATAATACAAATAATATATCCATGCAATATGATGGACATGACAAAGTTTTGGAATTATGCACATATACAGGTGATAAATAAATTGCAAAATACAAAGAAGAGGGACAAATTAAGTCGAACAATCATAAGCATAAAAATTAATTAAAGAAGCTTACCGACAATCCCTTTGTTTTTGTCTTAAAAAAAAGGCTTCACTTCGTATGGTATTTTTGACTTCAAAATCTAATTGTTACCTTGATCTAGATGAAAATTTCAAGCTAAGCAAATATGAATTCCCAAAGCTGGAAAAAAACATTAGGGATAAAATTTAAATCCAATAATACACACAAAAAAGGGGGGACCCATTCCTAATGTAAAGATGAATGCCAATTTTCTAATAATTCGTATACATAATAAAACAAATAATGTGAAAATTTTCTAGTAATAATTCAAGTACCATGGACGTAAATTAATTCTTTTCACCAAGGAAGAAAATACCAACTAAATGTATGGTGATAATTACTGGGGATTAGAACTCAAAGCATGAGAGGTCAACAGCAACATATTTGTGCATGAAGATTTAATGAAGATAAAAAAACACAAAGCTGAAGAAAGAAGTTGGAAATAGTGCATGCATTCAAAGGTTACCATTCTTAGATACCAATATGTATCTGACAAAGCAAAAGTGCATATGGCCTTACTTGCAAATTAAGGATGAAAGGGACTTTAAGGTTTCTCGAAGACAATAATCACGTCAAGCTTCGTGCTCTTGATTCTCAAAGGAATATTCTTCTTGGATTTAATATCTCAAATTATGGGGTGTGAAGAAAAAGATTGTCCTCAACCTCTATTTATAAGATAAATTGATCTATGAATTTGAATATTATTAGAATTAAATTACAAATTCTAATTCTATTTGAATTAAGATTATTCGAATTATGATAAGATTAAAATTCTCGTATCATATTCAAATTAGAAATTTAAGATCATAAAATTCCTATTTAAAATAAAATATCATTTTATCCTTTTCAAATTTTTTTAATTTCAAAACAAGGACCAATTTTTTTCCTTCTATGCAAATTGGCTATGGAGCAAGACAAATACAGATGATCCATTTGAAGGAGCCTACCATAAGGATGATATCACATGTAATGTAATTTGTTTTCTGAGCCACGTGTGCTAAAAAAAGGAAAGCAAAAGGGCAAATTTTCTCAACTAAATAAAAAAAATCATGCCATCCATATATTAAAATAAAAAAAATATATATTTTGGCTCTTATATTATTTATAAATGTTCAAAAAAATAATTTGAGATATATTCATTTAATAAATTAATGAATAAATCTCGAGGGGGCATTTGTAGATATAAAAAAAATTCAAATTAATTTTTGGATCAATTAAATATATTTTTGATCAATTAAATTAATTAGATTAAAAAATTATTTTAATCTAATAAATGAAATATATTTTATGGATCAATTAAACAAATATTTTTGATTTATAAAATAATTAGATTAAATAGTTAGATTAATCTACTAAATTAAATAGATTTTAAACCAATCAAACTTATCTGGTTTATTATCTAAATTTAAATTATTTTAATAGTAAGATAAATACTATTAAAATAATAAATAAATGAAGGGATAATTGTTTTGAAGTGAGGATGAAGGTTACATCTGTAAATTCCTCCTCTTTCAAATCACTATAAATAGGAGGCATCCCCTTCATTCCAAAAACACACATTTTTGGAAGCCAGAAGCCAGAAGCAACAAGAAGCTCACAAGCTACAAGATCTCAAGGTGTTCTTAAAGATCAAAGGTGTTCTTCAAGTTCATTAAGGCGTTCAAGGAGTCCATCAAGGTGTTCTTCCTCCAAGGTGAAATTTGATTCAAGATCACACCCCTAAAGCACTTGAATCATGTTCTTCATAAAAAATCAAGTTTAATTCAAGATCAAGCTACAAAAGCCCTTGAATCAAGTTCTTGCTTCAAAATTTGAATTGGACGATTTAAATTCTTTGTTATAAAATTTTAATATAGAGATTGTAACCCGCTTTAAATTAATAAATTTATTTGTTGCTCAATTTCTAATTTAATTCATTTTTGTTTTATAGATTTTGTGCATTACAATATGATTTCAGCCGAAGGTGTTACAATTAATCCTAGTAACATAGAAGCTATTATGAATTGGCAAGCTCTGAAATCAATTACTGAGGTATGCAGTTTCCTGGTTTTAGCAGAATACTACTAACGATTTGTAAAGGGTTTTCCATAATTACTACACCTCTGACTACACTTCTATAGAAAGATGTACCATTCGAATAGACAAAAAAATATCAAAAGAGTTTTGATCGGCTGAAGCAGTGTTTGACCCAGGCACTAGTATTAATTTTGCTTACACCAAGGAAGGAGTAGGTGGTCTATAGTGATGTTTCACTGAATGGTTTAGGTTGTGTTCTGATACAAGAACGGAAGGTGATTGATTATGCTTCTCGACAGCTTAGACCGCATGAACGAAACTATTTGACACATGATCTAGAATTAGCTGTTATTGTGTTTACACTGAAGATTTGGCAACATTATTTATATGGTGAAAAATGTTGCATTTATACAAATCATAAGAGCTTGAAGTATTTAGGAATGTAGAAAGAGCTAAATTTGAGACAAAGGCAATGGATTGAATTGATTAAAGACTATGATTGCACCATAGATTATCATCCAGGAAAAGCTAATTTGGTAGTTGATGCTTTGAGCCAGAAAACATTTGCTACGTTATAACAGTCACTAATGATGTTAGTACAAGAGATTCGACAATTAAATGCTATATTGATAATGCAACCAGATTATGTTTTTGTTGAATTACAATTATAGATGAAACCTCTATTACCTAATCATATTAAAGAAGCTGCACAAAATGATATTGAATATCAAAAGCAATTAGAGAAAATTTACACGAGTAATCAGAATGTCTTCACATTAGATTCTGAAAGGTTACTAAGATAAAAAAATTGTATTATATCCTAGTAGATAAAGAGCTGAAGAGACAGATACTAGATAAAGCCCATAACAGTTTGTATTCATACCATTTGGGAGGTACTAAGATGTAAGAGACTTGAAGTTATCTTACTGGTGGGTAGGTATGAGAAAGATACTGTAGAATTTATCGCCAAATGCTTAGTTTGTCAATAAGTAGAGGTTGAACACCAAGTACCAGTAGGTTTATTGCAACTACTATCTATACTAGAAAATAAGATAGAGTGATGATGGATTTTGTTATGGGACTACCGCTAACACATAGTAAACATGACGCTATTTGGGTAATCATTGACAGATTGACTAAATAAGCATATTTATACCTATACGCATGGACTACAGCTTAGAACGATTGGTAAAATTGTATATTTGAGAGATAGTGAGACTCCATGGAGTGCCATCATCTATTATTTCTAATAGAGATCCATAATTTACTTCTCGATTTTGGGAGAGTTATCAGCGAGCCTTAGGCACTAAGGTACATTTCAGCATAGCATTCCATCCACAAATAGATGGATAATCTGCATGGATTATTCAGATATTAAAAGATATGCTTTGACCTTATGTTTTAAAATGGGTTGGTAGCTGGGATAGGTACATTCCTCTTATTGAATTTACTTATAATAATAGTTTCCAATCCAGTATTCTGATGGCACCGTATGAAGCACTATATGGTAGACACTATAGAACTCCATTAAACTAGGATAAAGTTGGTGAACGATGATTGTTGGGACCTGATATTATACAACAGGCAGAAGAACAGGTAAAGTTAATCAAGGATTGATTGAAAATAGCATCCAATTGACAGAAATCTTATATAGATATAAAGCATAGAGACATTGAATATAACATCAGGGATAAGGTATTTCTGAAAGTATCACCATTGAAGAAAATTTAGGGAAACTGAGTTTGAGATTCATTGGTCCTTATGAAGTGTTGGAAAGAGTTAGACCATTGGCTTATTGTCTAGCTTTGCCACTAAAATTGGATAGAATTCATAATGTTTCCCACGTATCTATGTTACGAAGAAACAAGTTTGATCCTTCATATATCATACTAATGGAGAATATAAAATTTTGGTCTGGTTTATCTTATAGTGAAGAGCCAATCAGAATTTTAGCTTGTGATACAAAACAACTGAGGAATAAATGGATTCCACTAGTTAAAGTGTTATGGAATCACCATATAGGGCAAGAAGCAACATGGGAACATGAATCAACTATCAAATAGCAATATCCTCACTTATTTACAGGTAATTGAGGTTAGAATTTTGAGGGTAAAATTCTAATTTAGGAGGAGAGAGTTGTCACATCCTCACATTTAGTAAATTGCATTGATTATGTATATGGTGTGTTTTAGTTTATATGTTCGTGTGATTGAGATTAAATATAAAATTTTTACAATATGTGAATATGATATAGAAGGTAAATGATGTGATATTTGATATGTCTTATAATGTCGATATAATGCTAATTGGTGAAATTATTGAATAGCGAATAATGTGGTAACAAGATGGGTGTAACATCAAGATTAATATTCAATAAGTATGCAAATATTATTTTTATACATGTTATGTATATGGATTTTTAAAGAATATTTAATATATATATATATATATATATATATATATATATATATGCTTCATTAATAAAATTTGTTTACGCGTGTGAGTGCACGTGTAATTGTATATGAATTTGTACGTGAAAATGTAAGCCTATGTATATGATTTTAAGTAGTGACTAAAGGGTATGTATATATATATATATATATATATATATATATATTAAGTGCGTATAAAAAAATGTTTGTATTGCATATATACCATGTATTAGTGGAGATATTTTATTTTATTATATCATATCATATTTATTATATTAAATTATATTATATTTTATTAAATTATATAATATTATATTATGTAAGATGTATATAAGTTGTATTATATTATATAATGTGTTATTATAATATATATATATATAAAGTATTATATTATATAGTAAGATAATGGAAAATGGTGTATATTATATTAATGGAAGATATATATTATATATGTATAAATATAAGGTTAGTGGAGGGATGAGAAAATGTTAATGTGCGCGTGTGTGCATGGTGCATGGGGTGGAATTTATTCCTCCAAATCATTTTATTAACAGATCTATTTCATAAGATTGATAGTGCTATCACTTCTCTAATGGCTATTTTCTTTGTGCAAAGCTTATATACTACTATGAACTTCATTAATAAGTAAGTTACTTGCTAGAAACTCAATCTTGTGTTGTATACTCTCATTATACTTACTTTCACAACCTAAGTGTTGGTTATTGTAATCTTGGGTTGGTGTATGATTAATGCTTGGGCATTATCTTGTAATTAAGAGGTTGTTTACTATAAGATTGATATTGATTGTAAAGGCTTGAGTGTAAGCCTGAAAACACTAGGGTTAGGATTCTTGTTGTAGAATCCTTTATTGTATTGATTGATTAGTTTAGTGGAACCCTAAGTGGAAGACTTAGGAGAAGTGGACGTAGGCCAAGAGTTGTGTCAAACCACTATAAACCAAGCGCATATTACCATACTTCTGTAGGACTTTCATTTGGTATCAGATTATTGGTGCTCATTGTTGTGAAGAAGTAAAATTCTTGAGTTAAAGATCCTATGGCAACCCAAAATATTGAAAGCTAATCTTACACAAGACCTCCCTTCTTCAATGGCATGGACTACCCTTATTAGAAGCATAGAATGGAAGTGTTCTTAGAAAGTGATGGAGTAAACTTATTTGATTTGATTGAGAATGGGTTTTCTTCACCAAAAATTATGATTGATGGAGTCACAACTCTTAAGCCCAAGGTAACTTGTACTAGAGAGGAATTCAAGGTAAATGCATGAAATAAGAAGGCTATGAATATGTTGTATTATGTTATTAGCCGTGAAGAATACAAATTTGTTTCACATTGTATCATGGTAAAGGAAATATGGGATACCTTGGAGACTTATCATGAAGGAATAAACCAAGTATGAACTAAGAAGATTCAACTGCTAACTCATCAATATGAGTTATTTACAATGAAGGCGAATGAGTCAATTTCAGAAATGTACAACTGCCTCATTATGATCATAAATAGATTGATGAAGTTAAGTAATATGTATTAGAAAGAAGACATCAATAACAAGATCTTACGGGTTCTACCAAAGAAGGATTGGGAGGCTAGAGTAACCTTCATTGAAGAAGCCAATGACTTATCAGTTTTGTCAATTGATGTGTTGCTTAGTAAGCTCCTTACACATGAGATCACACTCAAGCAAGGAGTTGAGGAAGATAAAAGAAGAGTGATTGTACTTAAGCTTCAAAGGATGAAGATACCTCTTTAACAAACAAAAGAGAGATCAATGATGAAGTTGCCCTGTCACACCCATGTTAGAGACCCTGGTTATTTTGTACCACGAATGTGTATGATTGATAGGATGAATACATATATATATGTGTATAAATGCATTTGATGATTGTAATATGACGTTATCTACTTGTGTATGCATGTCTTTGTGTGTGTGTGTGTGGATGCATATATTGATGTTGAGTGCAAAGATAGGGTAAGTGATATTGTATTTCGTATGACATGTATATGTGATAATGATGGGCAGTGAGGGTGTTACCGCCTTATTGAGATTTCTCAGTAGTATAAGGGTAGACACCGTGCTTAATGGGTTGAGGTTGAGATTTTAGAAGTGTTTATGTTGAATTATGTCTTAGGTACCTTGAGAGGGAGGCTAGGGAGCATTTAGTTTGGAAAAGGATAGTGGCACGGATGTATAGAATACCGTACGAGCGTACCAAATAGGGGAATGAGGGGTATTAGGTTCCTGGATATCGTACAAGCGTACCTGAGGGTGGTCCAGTTGTACAAGTGCTCGCAGCAAATTGGGTTTGTCAGGTGGATTGTGGATGTACGGGCTTATCAAATGAGGTATGGGTGTACTATCCCTTGCAAGAATTTTAGTTTATTAGGGTATTCTGGTTGGTACGAGTGTACCAAAATCCGTACGGCCGTATGCAACTTATGTTGAGCAGTCAATGGATAAGTATTATGGTTTTTCATCACTTTCCTCTCAGTTTAACTTCCCTAAACCTTCTTTAAAGCCCTAAAAATAACAGGGTAAATAATCTTAAGTGCCCAGATAACGTGAGAGCCAAGAGTTGACGATAGTGGTCGATAGTATTGGGATTATGGGGTTGCTTTAGAAGTCTTCTTACCACATGCTTGTGCTAGTTTATGTTATTCGCTTTTCTCTTGCTTCTGGGCTAAGTATGGCTAAGAAACTGATGCTTGGGGATCAAGTCCTTTGTGGTTGTATGGTAAATGCTAGTTATATATGCTAGTAATGATGTTTGGCTTGTTTTCCCTTCATAAGACCACAATATGCATGGTGCTGAAGAAAGGAAAGGAAGGAAAGAAAAGAAAGAGAGAGAGAGTGATGAGTGTAGAGCTAAACTTTAGGCATACTGGGTCAAATAATGATGATGGGATTCCTTTAAGGAATCAATTAGATGAATGCCCTCCCTATGGGAGATAAGTCTTGAGACCTACAGTAGGAAATGGGTGCAAAGCACCATACAGTTAAATACCCTCCTTCGGGAGATGAGTATCGGTACCTACAGGGACCCAGTATGTACAAAAAGAATGTGCATAATTACAGGAAAATAAGAGTGAATGAGTGAAATGAGGAGGAGGAAGAATGCAAGGCATAACTGCATTTGTATTGCATATATTGGAAATGTATATTATGATGGTCTGTATGATGATGTTATTGATTGATTGCAATGCTTGATATATGATGTTTGTTATGGTTCACTATGATATGAATTATACCTGTGTGTTTGCTTATTTTTACTTAGCACCACTGAGTTTTTATACTCAGCGTTTATCATTTGATGAACGTAGGTTCTGAGCCTTCGGGAGAGCAGTCTGAGAAGTGATAGAGGTTGTCAACAGAGAAGGCTATTCTCGAAGTGGTATGGGACCTCAAAGGCATACTCCGATTCATTTTTATTAGAGTGGTTCTGTTAATCATAGTGATAGTAGTCAACTCTGTTTTGTGTGGTGTACAAGTTATGTAAATAATACGAACCCTGTTGAATGACTTATATTGTATATATAATATAATTGGGTTGCTTACTTATACGAATTGCATGAATGAATGATTGTATATCTAGGGTATGACATGTATGATGTATGAACACCATGTTGTTACCTTCTTTCACCACTTAATACAAAGACGTGTACCCATACAAACTTTACTAGACTATAGAGATGATGCATTCCTTGTGGTGTGAGTAGCGGTTTTCCTTAGGGAGGATTGATACTCATGCTACAAGAGCATGTGACACCCGGGGCTGACGAGGGCGGGGAGTGATCGCCGGTGCCAGAAAGAGCACGGACAAGGAGCGGCTCCTGGCAGGCTTCTAGGCGGAGGGGCACATGAATGAAATGATCCCACACCCGAAAAAGAGGGATCCCGAGACTGTGTAAGGATGGGGTTGCATAGTTGAGTGATTTCGAGATTGTGCAGGTATGGGACTGTGCAATCTAGAATAGCTTAAGTGATTAGATAGGTACTATCCATACCAACAAGGTGCACCTACCTTTTCGGTGCTCATTCCGTAAGAACTCCATAGTTAAACGTGCTTGACATGGAGCAATTATAGGATGGGTGACCTCCTGGGAATTTTTCTCGGGAAGCATGTGAGTGAGGACAAAGCATGTTGGAAAGGTCTCGTGTTGGGTTGTGGAGGCAGTCGTCTAATCAGGCTGTTACAAGATTAGGGAGTTTCCTTATAGATACTTATATTGTGTTGACTATACACATGAATGGATTGTAAGTGGTACAAATGAATTACCACTATACATCTTATGATGATTCTTATGAAAAGTAAATATGTTACATTGTTTTAGGTACTTCAAAAGAGGAATTACATCACCAAGAGGTTTGAATAAGGGCAAGTATATAACAGGTTTGTGCTAGTTATAGTTTGTTAGTGCTAGTTTACTATCATTTAGCCAATTATGGCTTGTTTTAATTGCCAAATGACTTAAATGCAGCCTAGACTTATTGTTTT
>CANYBF011420093.1:0-42232 GCA_948192965.1 Dalechampia spathulata | reverse complement strand
GCACACAATGGTTATTCCAGCTTGGTGATGATGATTTCAAGTCCTATGTTCCTCATCAATTGTTTTACCTTTTAATTCCAAATCCATTTTTATCCTTTTACTTATATGCCTTTGCAATTATCAACTTCCAAATACCAATCCTTTATTCTTGCTTAACCAAACCAGAAATCTAACTAGTGTTGGATAGACTACTAAATCCTCGTAGGATCGATATCTACTACAACAATCTGTATACTTGCAGTGAAGTAGTGAATAAAATTACTATCGTCTCAGATACGATCAATTGCCTTTCAAGTTCATACATATTCTACCTTATAATAATTCTCATTGTGTAAGCATTTTAACTAAGTAAATAACCTCCAAATTGAGTAATTCTTCAACCATTAGAAACTAGATTCAAAAATCTTTCTAACTATATATTATATACTCAAAAATTCAATTTTTAAGGCCTTTAAACATTAAATGGCCGAATGCTTATCAATTCTACCTAAAAGTCACCCAAAATGAGCATATTTGAAGCATTAAATTAACATGATTTTTTTGACTATGAAAATGACTTTAGAAATTTACGAGCTTGGTATCATTGTAAACTATATTCAAAGAGATTTCCAATGGTATATTGCATAAAATTTTTTGAATAATATTAAGGTAGTCAAAATGCAATTACCATAGACCCCTAATTTTGCCTTTAATGTCTATTTCTAGCAAGCACATGTTATACACACTTTTAAGTCAAATTTACCAGCCAATATGCATTTAAACCCAACTTAAGGCAGCCTTACACAACTATACACACATGTTATCTCTATTGCACTCATTTGTGCATATAACTTGCAAACTCATTCTAATTGCATTTAAACTTTAGTTTTATTAGTCTAAAATCATAATTAATCATATTTATATATAATTTAATGAGTTATACATTAAAACCAAATTATAAAGGTCATTTCTTAGGAGGTGAAAAATTAGGCAACAACTTTGAATTCAAGCTGTCATCACATATAATCATCCTTCCATCAATATTTAAGCATACTAAACGTTAGAATTACCATTAATTATCATTCATACACTTCAAATAGTAATTAAAGTGATTGATTTAAGGGTTAAAAATTAGGGATTTACAC
Organism: Dalechampia spathulata; assembly: GCA_948192965.1. Taxonomy (NCBI): domain Eukaryota; kingdom Viridiplantae; phylum Streptophyta; class Magnoliopsida; order Malpighiales; family Euphorbiaceae; genus Dalechampia; species Dalechampia spathulata. The sequence continues at coordinate 41,108 of CANYBF011420093.1, read as the reverse complement.
AAAATCCATACATCATAACAGAATTCCATTTGGTTATAAGAGAACACCAAATTTTTCTATCTTTTACCAAACAATCCAATTCTTCCATTTTAACATAATCAACACAAACCTTACAAAAATTTCACTTCTTTATTAGGTATGTAAGAAGGTATAAAGAAAAAGAAGACATACATATAGCTTATATAATCTAAAAGCATAGAAGTTGAAACCTATATATGATCTTACCTTGAAATTTTATTTTTTTTCTAAAGTTATGGTACAAAAAGAAAGAGGAGAGGAAGAAGCTGATTGTAGAGTGAAGAAGAAATGAAAAACCCAACTTGCTTCCTTTTTAAAATAATATAAGACTTATCTTTGACCATGACAAAGAAGAAGCCAATCATAAAATGACATTTGGTAAGTTAATGCTTCCTTGCTTAAACCAAATCACTTCCTCTCTTTTATATTCATTTTTACATCATTGTTTATATCATACTTACAATAACAATGCATTTATCACTCATCAATATAACATGGACATAAATCATATATAATATTAGTTTTTAATTTTACACCTAACTTTTCATGAAATACTATTTGTATCTTAGATTACAATTTTACATACCATTATTTCTCACTTTACTTTAACTTATAGTTACATACTTTAACCTATACTATATCACAGAATAGCATGTTAAATATGCCAAGACATCACTTTACATATATAATTTCCCTCATAGAGTTTCATCCTAGGCATTTAACAAAAATATACTCTTTTTGCAACTTTAGTGTAAAATTACTTCTATATTCTTTCTCTATCAATTTCATTCCATATGGAATTCCATACTCATTTAACAAAAACATACATATTTTTCTTTCTCTATCAATTTCATTCCATATGGAATTCCTCTATCTACAAGACATTTCATTTCCCATTCATTATGTTAAAACATTCATGAATTTCATGCATTAATCAATCATTCACTGTAACATATGCATAATATGCATGCACACAGGGATGTATGTGTGGATGTGATATTTTTACTGGTTCTTTACTTTAGGACAAATCATGTTGTATTTTTATGGAGTTGATCAAAATAATATGAGAAGGGTCTGATATATATCTTCTTAACATTGATACATGGAAAACATTATGGATCTTATCTAAATTTAAAGGTAAAGCTAATCTATAGGCCAATAGTCCAATTCTTTCTAAGACTTTATATGGTCCGATAAATCGAGGACTCAATTTACCCTCCTACTCGAATTGCATAATCCTCTTCCATGGAGATACCTTTAAAAACACTTTATCCCCCACATTGAACTCTATATCTCTTCTTTTTAAATTAACATAGGACTTTTGTCTATCTAAAGCTGCTTTTAGTCGACTTTTAATCAATTTTACTTACTCTTAAGCCTGTTGTACTAATTTTACCAATCTTCTTTCCCTAACTTCATTCCAGTGTATAGGAGTTTTGCATCTTTTACCATATAAAGCTTCATAAGGAGCCATCTATAAGCTAGACTGGTAGTCGTTATTATATGAAAATTCAATTAATGGTAAGTATGTATCCTAACTACCTTCCCACTCAAGTACATATGCCCAAAGCATATCCTCTAAAAATTGAATTACTCTCTCTGATTACTCATTAGTATGTAGATGAAAACTAGTACTAAAATGCACTCTGGTACCCAATGCTTTCTGGAAACTCTACTAGAATCGAGATGTAAATTAAGAATCTCGATATCATACAATGGATGTCGGGATACCATGTAATCGTACAATCTCATGCAAATACAACTCTGCTAACTTCTTTAATCCATAGTCCATCCGCACAGGTAAGAAGTGGGCTATCTCTGTTAATCTGTCTACTATAACCCATACAGCATCATGCTTAGCCTGTGTCAAAGGTAGACCCATTATAAAATCCATTATTACATGATCCTATTTCCACTTTAGTATAGGTAAAAGATTAAGCAATTCTATAGGTACCTGATGTTTTGCTTTCACTCATTGACATACAAAACATTAAGCTATGTATTCTGCTATATCTTTCTTCATACCAACCCACCAATACTGTTGCTTCAAATCTTGATACATCTTTGTACTCCTTGAGTGATATAAATATCTTGAACTATAAGCTTCTTCTAAAAGTTGCTTCTTTAGATCTTCATTAGTTAGAATATACACTCATGTACCATATCTCAATATACCATCATCAGCCAATATGAAAACAATGATATTACCTACTTGCACTTTCTGCAATTGCTTTTGATATTCGTCATCATGTTTCATACACTCTCTGATCTAATCTATCAAATCTGGTTGTACTTGTAATTGCAATTCAGCTAAAACACAATCTAGTTACTCTGTCAGTATAGCATTCATTTGTAAAATCTCCTACACTAATATCAATGGTGACTATTGTAATGCAGTAAATGTCTTTTGACTCAAAGCATCAACCACTAAGTTAGCCTTCCCCGGATAGTAGTCTATCATATAATCATAGTCTTTAATCAGTTTTATCCATCATCTCTATCTTAAATTCAGTTCCTTTTATGTTCCCAAATATTTTAGGCTCGTATGATCTGTATAGATGTAGCATTTTTCACCATACAAATAATGTCTCCAGATCTTCAAAGCAAACACAATCGTAGCCAACTCTAAATCATAGGTAGGGTAATTCTTCTCATACGGCTTCAATTGTCTTGAAGCATAGTAATCTCCTTCCATTCTTACATCAGCACATAACCTAACCTATTTAGTGAAGCATCACTATATATTACATAATCTTTCCCGGGCATCGGTAAAGTCAATACTGGAGCTTGTGCCAAACATTCTTTCAAATGATCAAAACTTTGTTGACATCTGTCTATCCATTCAAATGTAACATCTTTCCTTAGCAATGTAGTAAGTGGTGTAGCAATCATCAAAAACCCCTTAATAAATCTTCTATAGTAATCAACCAAACCCAAGAAACTATGGATTTCACTAACATTTCTTAGAGTCTGCCAATTAACCACTACTCCAATCTTACTAGGATCAACTCTGATACCTTTTATTGAAATCACATGCCTAAGAAAGGTCACCTGTTCTAACCAAAAGTCACATTTTAATAGTTTGCCATATAGTTGTTTTTCTAGCATCTTCTATAATACAATCCTCAAATATTCATCATTCTCCTTTTGACTCTTTGAATAAACCAATATATCATCGATAAACACAACCATAAACTGATCTAGGTACTCCTTGAATACAATGTTCATTAGTGCCATAAATGCTGCTAGTGCATTAGTTAAACCAAATGGCATCACCAAAAACTCACAATGACCATACCGAGTCTGAAAAGCTATCTTCAGAATACTACTTTCCTTTACCCAAAGTTGATGGTAATCGGACCTCAAATTTATTTTCAAAAATAAGTCACATCTTTTAATTGATCAAATAAATCATCAATACATGGTAAAGGATACCTGTTCTTGATTGTTACTTTATTCAGCTGGCTGTAATTAATACATAATCTCATGGTACTATCTTTCTTCTTCATAATAACACAGGTGCATCCCACGGAGAATCATTTGGTCTGATAAAACCCTTGTCTAATAAATCTTGTAATTAAGTCTTCAACTCCTTCAATTCTGTCTGTGTCATCCTATAAGGTGCAATAGAAATAAGCTTTGTACTTGGTAAATTTTCTATCTTAAACTTGATTTCTCTCTGGTGGTAACCCTGGTAACTCATCCCGAAAAACATCTGGATAATCACATACTATCGGCATCTCTAATATATGTACCCCTTTCAATCTTGTATCTATAACATGGGCTAATATAGCTTTACATCCTTGAGATAATAATTTTTGTGCCATTATTGTCGAAATCAAACTAGCAGCCACCGATGGTACATTACCTTGTATCTTCATCGTAGCATACTCTAGATGCTAAAGTATCACTATCTTTTATTTACAATCCATGACAGCTTGATACTTGGACAACCAATCCATCCTCAAAATGATATTACACTCCCCAAAAGGCAGCTCTACTAATCAGATGAAAAATGCTTACCTAAGATAACTAAAGAACATTGCCTATAAATTTGGTTAACTATTATGTCTTTACCTAAAGGACTAGAGACTGCAATATCATATCCTAACCCCTCATATCTGATATCAAGCAATCATACAAACTCAGTATTTATGTATGAATGTGAAGATCTTGGGTCAAATAGTATCAAAGCATCATGATTAAAGATAAGGAAATTACCAATAACAATATTAGCAGCTTGCAAGTCATCTCTCTATCTTAAACTATAAACTTTAGTAGAAGCCCCAACTGACTGATTCACTAATCCCTGACTGTTACCTTGACCTCCACCATTACAACCTCAGACTTTACCTTTGCTATGATATCCACTCTAAGAAGCACCAGAAATAGTTCTAGATAGTGGGTTTTACTAATAGGACCCACCTTCAGACATTGTATGTACTAGTAGAATTCAATGTACAGTGCAATCTCGTGTAAAATATCCTGAACCACCACATCTATAATACCAACTCTACAAGAACCATAATGAGTACCCTTGAACTACCATGGCCTATAATCCTCTTACTTTATGCTCAATAAGGTAATGGTGGTCTAAATCCCATCTATCGAGCTATAAACAAGCCTCAAAACTTACCCCTCTTCTATCTACTAAATAATGAACTAGCTCTCTGAAATGATCTTCAAAATTCGGCTCTAACACCTTCCTCCTCCTTGATGGTATGCTCTTGATTTAAAGCATTAACCATCAAAGCAAAGAAATCTTTGTAGTTGAACCCCTATACTAATGCTCTAATTTGAGGAATTAGTCCCTATTCAAACCTTGTACATCTGTCCCGTCCAGTGGTAAGAATACTTGTAGCATAATAAGCTAGTATATTGAACTCCTGTTCATACTCTGCCACAGATATGTTCCCCTATTTCAAGCTGAGGAACTCGTATAATTTCTAATCTATATATGTCAAGGGTACATACTTCTGTCTAGACTCCCTTTAAAAATCACCCCAAGTTAATACTAGTGGATCATCCATGCTTTATGGAATAGTCTTCCACCACTCATATGCATCATCCTAAAGTAAAGAAATAACATACTCAAACTTCATTGAATCCAAATAATCTAACTATCGTAAAACCCTTTTGGTCTTCTCGAGCCACATCTTAACAACATACGGATCAGTAGTACCAGAAAAATTAGTAGCCCTATATGCTTTTAAATTTTTGAAATTTTTCTTATATACATCTCTAACCACTACTAGAGGTGGAGCTGGAACTATTATAGGAACCTGTCCTTGTAAAGATCTAAGGAACTACGTAAATTACGTAACTATAGGATCAACAGTAGATGCAACTGGTTGTTCTGTAGGAGGTAACCTCTCTCCCGATTCACCCTGTTCAACAGGTCCCTGCCGGACCTCTACCTTCTCACTAGCTTCCAACATGCATTCTTACCCCCACCTTCTTCACCTGCTATAGTTGCTCTATCTGTCATAGTATCTAATTTGTAAACATACACATGGATCAAAATAGTCAGCAGCAGTAAGGACTAACAATACTCCTATTATGTAACTTATTAACCTTAGTTAGTAATTACATATACAACAATCATACGTTGAGTTAACCTTAGTTCTAATACCACTAAAACATGTCACACCTGTAACTGGTGTAACATGCTCCTTTAGCATAATTAATAGCCTCCTAATAAAGGAAATCATTAATTACACTACAAAGGATGTATAAATTTTTTTTATGTTTGCTACAATGTTCATATGTATATACGTTATCACGCATTATCATATCGAGCATATAAATATAATGATAAATCCATCATTCATACATTATATGATCTGTATATTTAAAATTCACATGATAAGGTGGTATTAATATTACACATAATAATAGCACATAATATAAGTATAACAGCTAATAAGGTTAATATAATAAGTTGCATATACAAGAACACTATGGAGTATGTTACATTGGTCTAAAAACTGCTTCGAGAATGAGATTCTTCAAAATCATAACCTCCCCTAACTGTAGATCGGTCAGCCTAAACTCTCGCCCGAAGGTCCTTGTCTTGCATTCATTAAATGATAAATGTTGAGTATAAAACTCAGTGATGCAATAAAATAAGTAAATAACATGAGCATATATTATAAATAACATATTTAAATTAACTCATAATAATCAGTAATAAGCAGTACTACTATATCATATAGTGTCATTTTACATCACTTGTTAGCTACTATAAGCAACGCATATAGCATACATTTCTCTATGGTTCCATGATAAGAACCTATATTGTATGATTCCATAAAGGAAATCGATAATAAATATATGACCCAGTACATTATCAATGAATATTACTTTGTATATCACTTTCTTTTCCCTCTTATATCCTTTGTATGATATATCATGAATATGTCTGTATGTATAGATGATTCATGACATGATGCATAACTCATGCTTTAATGACCATAAGCAATGATGACCATATAATACCATTTACAATATAATGTCACTATGTTGTTATCATAAGCAATTAAGTGAGAAGTCATCATTTAAAGACCCTATTCAAGGTCATAAGATGAATACTATAAACTTGCTATCGCTTTGCCCTTATCGATACCTGAAGGAGAAGTATGAACTTCATGAGTTAAACATGTCACATTTCCATTTTACATTCATTTAGTAAGGTTATTCATATATTACACTTGACCTATCATCATTTAACAATCTATAATCATTTATGACAAGTAACCACTATTAAAATTTAATTAAAAATAAGCATATCAACACAATGCCATCTTACAACATTTCACACTTCATAATTAGAGGTCATTCATGCCTCCCAGCCAACTTAAGTCCTTAAATCAAAACATCATCCATTAGGTATAATAATGAGTTTTAAGGTTTAGGTAGGTACAATATTAAGTTTAGATACCTTAAACACCTATTTCTTAAAGGACCAAACTATGTTATATAAGTTACTATTCATATGGTCAAGGATACTATTCATAGGTTACTATTCATTTGGTATGAGTTACTATTCATTTGGTCATTTTTACCTATGTTGGATTTGTAACTGTATGTACATAGCCATTCATTTAGGCATTCAAAATAAAATCATATAATGAGTTACTTGATGTTAAAACATGATTGCCTTTCAAGTTCATACATATTTTGCCTTAAGGACTAGTTCTCATTGTGCAAGCATTTTGACCAAGTAAATGACCTTCAAATTGAGTAATTTTTCAACCATTAGAAACTAGACTCAAATAGATTTCCAAATATATATTACATGATTAAAAATTAAATTGTTAAGGCCTCCAAACATTAAATGGTTGAATGTCTATCAATTCTGCCTAAAAGTCACCTGAAATGAGCATATTTAAAGCACCAAAATGATATGATTTTGTTGACTATGAAAATGACTTTAGAAATGTACAATCTTAGTACCATTAGAAACTAGATTTAAAGAAATTTCCAATGGTATATTGCATAAAAATTTTGGATAACATTAAAGTAGTCAAATTGCAATTACTGTAGACCCTTAACTTTACCTTTAATGTCCGTTTCTAGCAAGCACTTGCATATATCATACATACCTCTTCCTTCAAGCATCCAAATTACTTCACACTTTTACCAAACTAAATAATCACATATATAAACATGTTATACACACTTCTAAGTCAAATTTACCCACCAATATACATTTAGACCCAACTTAAGGTAACCTTACACAACCATACACACATATTGTCTCTATTGCATTCATTTATGCATATAACTTGTAAACTCATTCCAATTGCATTCAAACTTTAGTTTTATTAGTATAGCACCATAATTAATCATATTTATATATAATATAATGATTTATACATTAAAACCAAATTATAGAGGTCATTTTTTAGGAGGTGAAAAATCAGGCAGCAACTTTGAATTCAAGCCATCATCACATATAATCATACTTCCATCAATATTTAAGCATACCAAACCTTAGAATTACCATTAATTATCATTCATACACTTCAAAAAGTAATTAAAGTGATTGATTCAAGGGTTATAAATTAGGGATTTACACAAAATCCATACATCATAACAGAATTCCATCCGGTTATAAGAGAACACAAAATTTAGTAACCTAATTTTCCTATCTTTTACCAAACAATCCAATTCTTCCATTTTAACATAATCAACACAAACCTTACAAAAATTTCACTTCTTTATTAAGCACGTAAGAAGGCATAAAGCAGAAGAGGACATATATATAGCTTATATAATCCAAAAGAAGCATAGAAGTTAAAACCCACATATGATCTTACCTTGAAATTTTATTTTTTCTTAAGTTAAGGTACAAAAGAAAGAGGAGAGGAAGAAGCTAATTATAGAGTGAAGAAGAAAGGAAAAACCTAACTTGCTTCCTTTTTAAAATAATATAAGACTTATCTTTGACCATGATAAAGAAGAAGCCAATCATAAAATGACATTTGGCAAGTTAATGCTTCCTTACTTACACCAAATAACTTCCTCTCTTTTATATTCATTTTTACATCATTGTTTATATCATACTTATAATAACAATACATTTATCACTCATCAATATAACATGGATATAAATCATATATAATAGTAGTTTCTAATTTTACCCCTAACTTTTCATGAAATACCATTTGTATCCTAGATTACAATTTTGCATACCATTGTTTCTCACTTTACTTTAACTTATAGTTAAATACTTATACTATATCATATAATAATATGTTAAACATGCCAAGACATCACTTTACATATATAAGTTTCCTCATAGAGCTTCATCCTAAGAATTTAAGAAAAATATACCCGTTTTATAACTTTAGTGCAAAATTACTTATATATTTGTCTTTTCATTTTTTTTCTTTTTCTATCAATTTCATTCCATATGGAATTCCTCTATCTACAATAAATTTCATTCCCATTCATTATGTCAAAACATTCATGCATTTCATGCATTAATCAATCATTCACTATAACATATGCATAATATGCATGCGCACAGGGATGTTTTGTATGTGGATGTGACAAAGATGAGATGAAATCTTTGTATGAGAACCATACATTTGATCTGGTTAAACTCCCTAAGGGAAGGAGAGCACTCAAAAATAAATGGGTGTTCATGTTAAAAATCAAAGAAAATTGCTCACAGCCAAGGTATAAGGCAAGATTGGTTGTGAAGTGCTTTAATCAAAAGAAGGACATTGATTTTGAAGAAATTTTTTCACCCGTGATCAAGATATCTTCAATCCAAGTTATGCTTAGTTTAGCTACTAGTTTGAATTTGGAAATTGAAAAGCTTGATGTGAAAACTACTTTTCTTCATGGTGACTTAGATGAGGAAATCTACATGGAATAGCTTGAAGGGTTTGAGGTTAAAGGCAAAGAGTAGTTAGTTTGCAAGCTTAAAAAGAGTTTGTATGGGTTGAAGCAAGCTCCAAGGCAATGGTAAAAGAAGTTTGATTCTTTCATGGTGGAGCATGGTTATAACAAGACTACTTTTGATCATTGTGTGTTCATCAAAACGTTTTCTGATGGTAACTTCATTATTCTCTTGCTTTATGTAGATGACATATTAATTGTTGGTCAGGATACCAAGGAAATTTAGAGGCTAAAGAAAGAGTTAAGCAAGTCTTTTACAATGAAAGACTTAGGACTGGCAAAACATATGCTTGGGATGAGGATTACTCATGATAGAAAGAATGGAAAACTTTAGCTTTCTTAAGAGAAATATGTTGAAAGAGTACTTAAGAGATTCAACATGAGCAAGTCCAAACATGTTTTCACTCCACTTGCAAGTAACTTTAAGATAAGTTCTAAACAGTGTCCTTAAAGTGATGAAGAAAGAAATGAGATGAAGAAGGTTCCTTATGCATCCGCAGTTGGTAGCTTAATATATGCCATGGTTTGCACAAGGCCAGATATAGCTCATGCAATTGGTATGGTCAGTCAGTTCCTCTCCAATCCTGGTAAAGAACACTAGTCAGCAGTGAAATGAATACTTAGGTATCTCAGAGGCACTTCTACTATCATCTTATGTTTTGGTAATAGGAAACCTGTGTTAGATGGGTACCACTACAAAAAAAATGTTTAATGGCTTCAGAATTTAGCTAAAAAATTATTCCATCGTTAAATAGAGATGGAATAGTAATAGAATGGCTACAGATAAGAGAAAATAGCAATAAAAAAAGCATAGCTAAAACCATCACCAAATAGTGATGGAAATAGTTCCGTTGCTATTTCCGTCGCTATATGGATTCGGATATTATGTTCCATCATTAAATCCATCACTATTTTGCTACGAAATTAATGCCATAGCTAAAATCCGTAGCAATTTAATGTGTATATATATAATTTATAATATATATATATATATATATATATATATATATATATATATATATATATATAATTGCATTATATAATTTATAATGTATATAAATACTTAGTATTAAATATTATAAATATGATATAAATAATGAGATAAATTACAATTACTACTATTTATATTGTTTATAATTACTAATATTAATATTTATGTAATGTTTGTAAAATATTTTATTTGTTTTGTATAATTATAAAATATGAATAAATTATTTTGTAAAATTATGATTTAAATAATTTATAATATTATTAATTAATATAAATTATAATGAGATTTTTCAAAATAGAAATAGAAAAGTATATTATTAATATTAAGTAAAAATAAGAATAATGAAATGAAGATGCATCAAAAAGACATCATTTTGAATATGAAAAAACGACGTCGTTTTGAGAATGATAAAATGACGCAGTTTTGATCTGTAATGTACATTCCATCCGAGAATCCCTTTCTTCCATTTTACAATTCCTACTAACCCTAATTTCTCTAAATTGAATTTACATTTGTCATATCCTTGTTAGATTGAAGTTTGCCTTTGAAATTGAAACCTTACAATCAAATATAAATCCATTTTTCTTCTAGAGTTGTGTTGGTTATGGAATTTTCCACCAAAGAAAAGTGAAGCATTGCGTTGGTATCTTAGTTTCGGGCGATAGAATAAATTGGAGAAGGAATTTCCTGGTATGTGTACTGATATATTGATAATTAAACCATAAACATGTTTGTAGCACCTGATTATTGATGAACTTGATCATTTTATGTTGGGTTTAGTATCCCACGTGATAATCAAAGTGCCATTCTTTAATTGTTTAAAGCTTGGTGATGTTACTCTTTTAATTGATTAAAGCCTGGTGATGTTACGTGTTTGAAGGCGTGTATTTGTTTTCCTGTTAGTCTTAGGCCGTATTGAAATGTATTTATTCCTTATTTCGTAATGCATGCCACCTATTTATTTAATTGTCTCTTTGATATTTTTTGTCTAAGTCTTAGTAATGTTGATTGATTGCCCTTTATCTGCACATTTCATTTATCTGTATCAACCTATTAACCATCTATAATTCTATATGCATGCTTGTGTTTACATAGTTTTAGGCTAGTAAAGCTCAAAAGTGTACAAATTCTGGTTTTTATTGCTTATGTATGTCACTTCTTCAATGAATCGTCTTCTCCATATAACTTTTTAATCATATGTTCTTGCCAATTTATCTAGAGACATGCTTGTGTACTTCAGCAAGTTAGGTAATTAGCGTGTAATGTACTTTTGATGCCTTTAAATTGAACAACCCTCTGATTGAAATTCAGGTCTATTTACACTTTATAAATTCCTCTCAAGAAGTATGTTTTAAAAGAAAAAATACTAATTAACAAATGGGTACTTTGATTGGACATTCATTGTTTCTTGTATGTGTATTCCTACGTCTTTCCATCCCGTTTTGCATGAATAGGTGTTTATTTTTCTTTTTTCTTTTTAGCTCAGGGTATAAACTTTTATTATTTAAAAATCTTAATTAATTTTATTGTAGGGTTCATAAAGTTAATCTGAATGGCTGTTTGTTTGAATTTCATGAAATGCACAAGATAATGTTTATAAATTATTCTATTTGCATTGGGTACTAGTTGCAGAAAAGTAATAGGCATGATGTTCATGTTTCCAATTACTAATAGAGGAAAGTATCCATAAGATGATTTCAATTTATTTTAATACTGGTTTGTTGGAAAAGTTGGGCATGAATGGTGATAAATGATGTGTGTGTATGTGTGTGTGTGTATGTATATATATATATATTGCAATGACATTCAGGTAGTGGTCATTTTAAAATATTCAGAATTTAGTGACATGCATTTAATAATATATTCATCCAAATCCCCGGATCACCAACTGACAATTACAGGGAATCCAACATTACATTTCTACCATAAAAAATGAACATCAAATATCATATTAAAATTCTTCACGTTATCTCCGAATAAAGCTGTTTAATCCATAGGTTTTCTGTTTGCATAGCTAAGAACGTTATAGCATTACAAATTTGATGGAATTTAGACTAATCAATATTAGTGATTAACTACCTTTATAGAACTATCTTGTAATAACTTAGGAGATTAGTATTAGATTACCCTTTAGTAGGAAAAATGAACAAATGACCTTATAATATACTTTTCCTTATACTTTATCAATCAATCATCTCACTCCTTCTAAAAGGAGACTTTTAACGCTATTAAGTAGGATATAATGAATAATCTCATGAAATGGTTTGGATAATCGATAATAAAATTTAATATAATAATATATATTTGAACTACCATGTTCTTCAATTCATACAAATTTTTATGTAAATTCGTGTGATGTTTCTTCTTTATAATTATATAATAAAAATATTTATTAATTAATAAATAAATAATTATTAATATAATCATGATAATTATATGTAGGGTCAAACATTATGACTTATGATGAGGATCGAAATTAACATCTAGGGATGGAGCACATATCAATTTATTGTTATTGTCACATTATTTATATATAAAATGTTCAGATAGAGCATACACGTATTTGTCAAAGAATCATAAATTAAATGAACATAAATATTTATAAATATAACATATATTTATTACTTAATTTATATAAAAAATATATTAATATTGAAATAAATTAATACTATAATTAATCATTAAGATTTAGAAATTAATCCTAGTAATTTAGAAGTAGTATATTATAAATGTAGGCCATTGCTAGCTCATTATCTCTTCATTTTTTTTTTGTCTATTTTTGCTTTCTAATGCTATAATTAAGATAATGATTTTGTATTAGATTGATTAATTATTAATTGAATTAATTAATTTTAATTAATTTACTTAATCAATTATCATTCTTGTTCTTGCTATAAGTTAGAAGGTTCGGAGAAGCCATTCTAATTTGCCTTCCAAGATAGAAGTTCTTACATTTCGCAGAAATTGACCACCTATCACATTTTAGTTCTAGGTAGTTCTCTTTAGATCCTTTCTACATATTTGGTTAATCATGATTTCCTCTTTAATGGTCCTTTAATAATCATATCATATTCATTTAATGTTTAATATCGCTATAGTAATTACTACTTAATATTCTTTTAATAATACTTTATTTGCTTAATGTTGATATGTACTTCATTTTTGTATGTATTGATTTAATGAATTTAATAGGATAAATTTGTAATAATATCTGATAATAACTTTTAATCAATGCTAATTAGGCATTTCAATGTTGTCTACTAATAACTTGCTTGTGTTTGTTTTGAAATTGTCATGTAGATATGGCACAAGGACTTGGACATGGAGGTCGACATCTTCCATATGCTACTATACCAGCTACAGCTACACATGATCCATCTACCTCTTCCCCACATACATCAACATCACAGATAGCAGCTACTTAGACATCTACACCATTAGATATTCATATTATAGATGTTGCTCCATTAACTACAGTTGACATTGGTTCACAGCGAGCTATAGATTGTGATATGCGTACAGATCATGTTCCAGATTCACAGACAACTCCTATTCCACAGTCATTTTCATCCACACCTTTTACTTCTGCATCTGGATTTGCACCAGCTTCAACATCTATTTCTGCTTCATCATCATCTACTATAGTATTTGATTTTGCATTAGTAGCTACTAACCGGCTTAACCATATTGAGTGTTATATTGATAGTGGGATGTAAGATTTTCTAACTTTTCACTTCAATTATATTGTAACATCATATATTTTGGTATTTTTTCATATAAAAATTCAATTTATGATAGGTTGCAACCATCTTATAAAGTGTCAACAGAGATAAGGAAGATATTTAGCCAGAGATTAGTAGTAGAGGGCACCTCATGGGTAGCAGTACCATCACATATAGTCTTGGAATATTGGGAGGAGTTTAAGGTAATAAGTTATTATTTAATGGTTTTAATGAATTTATTACTAATTTAATGAAAATGTTAAATTTTTTTACAGAAATAATTTTATTGGGATGAGATAAAATTCTATGTTGAGGTTATATACCAGGCTTGGAGGGATAAGGCATCGACATGGTAATTTAATATATAATATGAAATTTATGGAAGTATGTTTCCATTAATGCTTACAAATTTGGTGTAACAGGTACAGAGATATGATGTCACACCCCGACCTAAGACCCATGAGGTGACGACATGATCCCGTAGCATAACCATTGTTTTTCCATCTCAGGAAAATAATAATTATACTACAAGGGATTTTAACTCTAACGCTCGTATAAGAATCCAACAAACATAAAGGTTACACAAATAATAACAAAACCCCTTTACAAAAGGATTATGCACAAATATACAAGGCCGCAAGAGTCCGTCCAGTAGTTCGGGTTCTCTACCAAAAGGCTAAGACATAAACTAGCTGCTGTAACTCTAGTCCCGGCGCTCACCCTCTGCACTTGGACCTACGTTCATCAAATGATAAATGCTGAGAATAATCTCAGTGGTGCTAGGAATAAATAACATGTCATACATATACACAAGTCAATCCCCATCGCACACAGCTAATCATACGGCACATAACCAATCATACAGTATCACAAGCAATACCGGCAAGCTCTGCCTAGACTCACTACCGACAATCTCTGCCAATATGCAACACACAATCATGAATGTTCTATCTACCATCATATCATGCACTCACCCTCGTTTTGGTGCCTCTCGCACTCTTTTCCAGAACATCTCATTCCGTTGTCAGGTTAATTAATACCGGCACTTCTCGCACCTGTAAGAGCATCTCACTCCCTTCACCAGATTAATTGATATGGGTACATATCGTACCTTTGGGGACATCTCATCCCTGATATAATTTGGTACCTCTTGTACCCGGTACTTCGCGTACTTAGCCACCCTTATTGCTCCCCGTCACCATGTTATGCCATGTTAATGAATAGTAATTCAATGACATGATGCATGAATAAGCCACATATATCAATCCTATAAACCAATCATTAATAATCACAAGATACGTTCCTTCTCAGAACCAATAAGCATACGATATGTTCCCTCTCGGAACCCAAAAACCCATCCGACAAGCACATACAAACATAAAAATAGGGGATTTGATCCCCAAGCATTAATTCCATAGCTATACTTGGCTTAGAACCAGAAAAGAACAGCAGAAAGATAACTAGCATAAACATAACTCACTAGCACAAACAAATACAAGCTAGCACAGACTTGAAAGAAGACCATTTCTAACTCTTATCCACGTATCTAAGCTTCTAGCCTCGCTAAACTAGCTTCCGCTCACTTCACAGCAACAAGGAAGACTGCTTCGTAGGGTTTGGGGTGGGTTTTAGGAAGATAGGTGAAGGAAACATAAGAAAAAGGCTTATGTTATCTGTTTAAAAAGTCATTCTTAAGTTGCGTACGGCCGTACTAGTTTCCGTACGCTCGTACCAACCTAAAAAGCCTGACAAACCAAAAACCTGCGAGGGACGGTACGCCTGTACCAAATTTGGTATGCCCGTACATCCACAACTCTCCTGACAAACCCAATTTCCTACGAGTACGCATACGGCCGGACCACCCTTTGGTACATCCGTACAGCCTCCAGGAACCAAAACCCCTCAACTTCCCTGCTCGGTATGCCCGTATGGATCCCCGTACGCTCATACCACACCTCACTCTCCTCTTCCCACCATTCTAACTCACTCCCCTGCCACCTAAAACACCAAAACACATATAATACATACATGCAATCATTCACACACCTCGCATACATACAAATACATATAGCAGCACGTCATCACAATGCATACACAATCATAAATACACCGTACATACACATGCATTCGTACTAATACATGTACACATACACATATACATCCAAGCACTCATATGCAAAAAGACAAAAACTTCTAAAGTGTTAAATGCGGGTGTGAAAACTCTCCCCTTGTAAAAAGAATTTTATCCCCAAAATTCCAATCCAACCTAACACCAATCCCAAAAGACACAAAACTATAAACCTTACCCACTACCGGATCCACTACTTGCAACGGCTTATTCTGGCGTAGATGGTAAACTCTTGCTGGTCCTCCAGAAGGCTGATTAACTGATCCGTGACTACCATACCTAGCCACACTGTTGCCATTCCTATCCCTGCCTCTGGCCACAGTCTCCATCTGTGCAGTCCCAGGTAAAGGTCGAACTACAGGACCCTGCTGATGCGAACCTACCTCAGCGGCTGTATACCCAGGTCTCACCGTCCGACTAGGACACTCCCGAGCATAATGTCCTGCTCCGCCACATCAGTAACATCTCAGTGACCCTCTGCTCTGTCATAGCTCAGAACCACTATGGTCACCAACTTGCTCACTCTGTGTCCGACGAGGTAGCGATGGTCAAAACTCAGATGATCGCGATGTGCTTGACCCATCGTGTCTGGCTCTCTTCTATGATGACGATGCTGATGACGTATGAGAATCACTCAACTATCACCTCATAGATCTTCGGTGATCCTCATCTTCTTGTAGCGTCTGTTCCTGCTCTAAAGCATGAGCGATCAGAGCTAAAAAATTATCATAGTGAAATCCCTAAACAAATGATCTCATCCTCGGATTCAACCCTTGCTCAAACCTATGGCACCTTTCTCGACTCGTAGTTAAATATGGTTGGCATAGTATGCTAACCATGTATACTCCCTCTTATACTCAGCCATAGATAAATTGCCCTGCTTCAAACCCAGAAATTCCTGTACCTTCATATTCGTATAGGCACTAGGAACATACTTTTATCAAAATTCCCTCAAGAAATCTTGCCAGGTGAGGACAGAAGGTTCAGTTAGACTCTATGGAATCATCTTCCAGCACTCATAAGCATCATCCTACAGCAAAGAGATGATGTAGTCCAGTTTCACCTCATCCGGACAACTCAACTGTCAAAAAATCCGTTATGTATGCTCTAACCACATCTCCGCAACATACGGATCTATGGTCCCTGTGAAATCTGTCGCCCCAAAGGCTCGTAGCTTCTAGAAATCCCTCTTATATTCTTCTCTCTAAGGTACTACCACTGGTGCTGGCCTAACCTGTTCCATTTGCTCTTGTAGAGTCTGAAGAAATTGGGCAAATTGTGTTGCTAATGGCTCCATCCCGGTAGCAACAGGTTGTTCATTCTGTGGTACCCTGGCTGCTCGTTCCCTCTGTGGCACTACATTCTCAGCCTGACTGCCAACCTCAGAAACATCATCTCGGGCATGCACATGACCCTCACCCTCAGCTCCATTAGTCCCCGCTTTATCAGACATGGTCAAAACCCTGTACCTGAAGCTTATGCTGTAACTGCATAAAAACAAACATTAGCACCTATCAGTAGCTCAGACTATCAAGACTCCTATTTGTGCAAATTCCCCTTTTGGCAGTAGACATAAATGTACACGAGCAACACATACAAGCTAACCATAGCTCCATGAGCTAAACCATAGCTATAATACCACTTAAACATGTCGCACCTCGACCCAAGACCCACGAGGTGGCGACATGATCCCGTAGCATAACCATTGCTTTTCCATCTCAGGAAAATAATAATTATACCACAAGGGATTTTAACTCTAACGCTCGTATAAGAATCCAACAAACATAAAGGTTACACAAATAATAACAAAACCCCTTTACATTAACGAATTCTTATACAATACATTTAGTATACTTCCAAATACAATACAAAAGGATTATGCACAAATATACAAGGCCACAAGAGTCCGTCCAGTAGTCCGTGTTCTCTACCAGAAGGCTAAGATGTGAACCAGCTGCTGTAACTCTAATGCCGGCACTCACCCTCTGCACTCGAACCTACGTTCCTCAAATGATAAATGCTAAGAATAACCTCAGTGGTGCTAGGAATAAATAACATGTCATACATATACACATGTCAATCCCCACCATACACAACTAATCATACGTCACACAACCAATCATACAGTATCACAAGCAATACTGGCAAGCTCTGCCTATACTCACTACCGGCAATCTCTGCCAATATGCAACACATAATCATGAATGTTCTGTCTACCATCATATCATACACTCTTCCTCGTTTTGGTGCCTCTCGCACTCTTTTCCGGAACATCTCATTCCATTATCATATCAATTAATAATGGCACTTCTCACACCTGTAGGAGCATCTCACTCCCTTCACTATATTAATTGATATGGGTACATATCGTACCTTTGGGGACATCTCATCCCTGATATAATTCGGTACCTCTCGTACCCGGTACTTCACGTACCTAGCCACCCTTATTGCTCCCCGTCACCATGTTATCACATGCTAATGAATAGTAATTTAATGACATGATGCATGAATAAGCCACATATATCAATCCTACAAACCAATCATCAATAATCACAAGATACGTTCCTTCTCAGAACCAATAAGCATACAATATGTTCCCTCTCGGAACCCAAAAAACCATCCGACAAGCACATACAAATACAAACATAGGGAATTTGATCCCCGAGCATCAATTCCATAGCCAAACTTGGCTTAGAACCAGAAAAGAACAGCAGAAAGATAACTAGCATAAACATAACTCACTAGCACAAACAAATACAAGCTAGCACAGACTTGAAAGAAGACCACTTCTAACGCCTGTCCACGCATCTAAGCTTCTAGCCTCGCTAAACCAGCTTCTGCTCACTTCACAGCAACAAGGAATACTGCTTTCTAGGGTTTGGGGTGGGTTTTAGGAAGATAGATGAAGGAAACATAAGAAAAAGGCTTATGTTTATCTGTTTAAAAAGTCAATTTTAAGTTGTGTACGGCCGTACCAGTCTCCATACGCTCGTACCAACCTAAAAAGCCTGACAAACCAAAAACCTGCTAGGGACGGTATGCCCGTACCAAATTTGGTATGCCTGTACGTCCACAACTCTCCTGAAAAACCCAATTTCCTGCAAGTACACGTACGGCCGAACCACCCTCTGGTACGTCCGTACGGCCTCTAGGAACCAAAACCCCTTAACTCCCCTGCTCAGTACACCCATACGGATCCCTGTATGCCCGTACCACACCTCACTCTCCTCTTCCCACCATTCTAACTCACTCCCCTACCACCTAAAACAACAAAACACATATAATACATACATGCAATCATTCACACACCTCGCATACATACAAATACACATAGCAGCACGTCATCACAACGCAAACACAATCATAAATACACCATACATATGCATGCATTCATACCAATACATGTACATATACACGTATACATCCAAGCACTCATACGCAAAAAGAACAAAACTTCTAAGGTGTCAAATGCGGGTGTGACATATGATGAACAAATTCAAGGTTATGAGAAAGCAACCTATTTTCTGTAGTGACACGACTTAAGGTGCTTGGCTACATTATTGGAAGTTGCCTGAAACACAGCTGCAGAGTGCTAAGGTGTCAAGAAATTGATGTGGTGTATCTAGGCATGACATTTCTACTCACACTTATAACTCAAAGACTATGTCTGGCCATAAGAGAGATTGGGCAACTTTGTTATTTTATCATTAATCAATTAATTTTACTTCTATTTATTGATTATTATCCATGTGTTTGCTTTTCAAATGGAGTAAAATGAGGGTCAAGAGCCGACACCTCATGAACTCTTTATGTACACTCATACACGAAAACATGATAGGGTAAATATCATCAATGACAGGTCACGTGAGATAAATGTAAGTATGAAATTTTTTACTAACATTATTGTAATTTATGCATGAAAATTAATATCATTGTATTGTATAATTTTATTAGGATCATATTACACATATACAGGAGGCAGTAATGTAGGAAAATGACATCATAGATAACTCCCATATATACCTAGACATTGTAGGTAGGGCCTCAAAGGGATGAATTTATAGGATAGGTTCAAAGGCTAGTAGCTACTACAGTAGCTCATCAGTTAGTACATCTATGTATGGAGCACCTGGAGGTTCTACTCAGTCACAACCATATTTAGATGATGTTATTAGACAGGAGATTCATGATGTTGTATGTGTTGTATTTGTAGATGTTGTTGATCATGCATTAAATGCATGGATCCCGATAATTTATGACCAGGTTCTACAACAATTATGAGTTGAGCAGAATGTATCTGCACCATCTTCCTCCCAACCAGACCATTATGCTCCATCTGGTGATATCACTGTTGTAGTTGATACTTCTGCATCACCAACAGCAGTTGCTTCTCCTGATTTTGTTGCACCTATTGATGATTACGCAGATCTTGATACTGAGGAACCCTAATGATGTATTGATTTATACTCTTTTAATTTATCATTTTGTTTACTTTAATATTTCATTTGCATTGTGAAATTTTAATGACATTATTTAATTTATATCATATTTCATAAATTAATTGTATTATGATTATTTATATTGAATTCTAGACTTAGAAGCGGAAGAAGTATATGAATGATTGATGTGGGAATTATAGAAGTGTTTTAACAGGTATCAGATGATAAGATATTTATATTATAGAGGAAATTCTATCGGATTTTTAGTAAAATTAATAATTTTTATAATATTCTTAATTTTATGTATTAATATTTTAATTCAAATTTCAATTATAAGTTCATATAAAATTTTATTATAATTATATCCAATTTTTAATGTCTTAAAAAATATTAAAATATTAAAATAAATTAATTTTTATAATTAGTGATGTAAATAGCTACCAAAATCCGTAGCTAAATAGATATGGACTTTGAGACAGGAATTAGTTCTGTCACCATTTTACTACAAATAAAGACAAAATTCTGTAGCAATTAGCTATGAAATTAGCAACAAAAATTGGTTCCGTAGCTAAATCTGTTGTAAAAAATTAGCATCAAATGGTTTTACGATGAAATTTTTCCATTGCTATTTTCGTCGCCATACCAAATAGCGAAGATAAAATTTTGTAGCCATTCTATTTTTTTTGTAGTGTACACAGATGCTGACATGGCTAGAGATGTTGATACTAGGAAGTCCACTTTGGGGTACTTAATGAAATTTACAGGGAGAGCTATTTCTTGACAGTCTAAGTTATAAAAATATGTAGCTTTATCCACAAAGAAAGAAAATAAAAAAAGGAGAGTTCCGTTGAGAGGGAGAGGAAGGAAATTTCCAAGGTAAGCTTTTATTTCAAAGCTTTATTTAGATGGTGATTAGTTAGTCGATCATGATGAAATTTTGATATATTGTTCCTGACTTCAAGCTCTTCAATTTAAACAGAGCTGATCATTCAAAGGATCTTTATTTCTGGTGAGATTGATACCTCTTTCTTGTTGTTGTTTGATGATTAAATCGATCTGTTGAGATGATGAATATGTTGATTTGATATATGCCTCTAGTTGATCTAGAGAAGAACTTATTGTTTCCATTATTTTGATTATAGTGAAAGTTTGAAGTGGACTACGGTCCCGTGATTTTTTCCTTTATGAGTTTTTCATATAAAAAATTCTTATATTGATTGTTTGGTTAATTTTGTATATTGATATCATTGGTTGGTTGATCCTAATTTTAATTGTATGAAGAGGGAAAAAGACTAGGGCATTGTGGTTTATGAATTTAGTATATTGGCAATCCTTTCCCAATAGTACTTGCTCAACCATCCTCATCCTAATGCTAAATAATCTACTAAACGAAGGATATACATATTGGTGGCCCCTGTTCATGATTTAAGGAGGATTGGGTACTTAGCTTTTTGTTTAGTTATTCCAAGTTCTGGTGGTAATGTAAAGCTGAAATAATTCTACAGTTTATTAGTTGATTGTGTATTGACTGCTACTTACTCGATGAAATTGGTTTTCTAGCTTTCTTTTATTTGTTCCTTTTTATGATTCTGAAAGTTAGAATCTTTTTTTAGCTTATTTTCTGAACTAATAAGGGAATGATGCCAATTAATTTTTGTAGGTTCAAATAAAAGCAAGGTCAAAAGGAGGTGAAAGGAGCATGGCAGAAAAGCCAACAGCTGATGGAATTGCATAAGAACTATTGATAACAATCGTAAAGGATGAAAACTCGGATAATGTTATTGCTAAGCACAACAGGTCAAACTCACCTGTCAAAGAATCAAATTCTGGTAGGTTCGTAAAATCAGTTTCCATGAACCATTACGCTTCAGGTTTCAAACCTACCACCATCAAGCTAGTGGATATTCTAGTTTCCAATGACAACCTGCTGACGAGGACTTTAGTAAGGTCATTTTATTCAAAGCCCAAGTCAAGATTTGGAGAACAACCAGTTGTCATTGATGATGCCATGCTAGAAGAGGATCATTTAATTATAAAGGAATAAATATCTAGGAATTATTCATATAGGAAATCATTAAGTAGAGGATCGACTCATAATAATTCAGTTTGTTCAAGGATAAACTCCATCACCAAAAAAATAACATCAATAAATAGACATGCAAAAGAGGATAAAAATAAATAAGAGAGTTGGCGTAAAAGTTGGGATACAATGGGTTATGTTTGTCTGTCTTTTGGGATGCTTGGTGGAAATAGTGCATGCTTGTATTGGTAATATTCTTTGGCATGTTGATGTTTAGCTGGTTTATGCATTTGATTGTTTTCATGATCGAGAGGAATTTTTTACTATAAAAGAAAGTACTTTATTTTGTTTATGGTTTAAAATGAAGTGTTCAAGTATTTATCTTGATAGGTTTGGTTCTTCTTGCTTAAGAACTTTTATTCGATCATGGAGATCACCGTTCTAGATGGTTACTAAGATTCTTCATGGCATTAGTTAGACCTTTGTTGTTCTTCTTATGACATCATTTTTATGGGTGACAAGGACTTTGTTGTTAAAGACTTTAACATCTACTTTTCACGTCAAGACGTTCTTTGATAAAATTCATGAATCTATCTTTCATCAATACATTCTAAAAACTCTTTCCAGGCAGTCCATGATAGAGCAGGCTAAGAGGTTAGGAAAATCCTATCAACTGAGCTTGAAGAGTTATAAAAAGAGTAAAATAAATGAGACAAAGGTGATTGATATGGGAATGCTTCATAAGACGAAGCAAGAAAAGGTTTTAGTAGGTACTGTGAAAGCTTTGGTCAATATAGTCATAAATTCAGGGCTAATCACACTCTATAATACATTGGACCAGTGTATTGATGGAGGAAAGAAACAAACTGACTTTGAGATTCATAATGAGATAGAGGCAATTGCTGCTACCTTTTACATTTTTAGGAATGTTGCCAAGCTTAGTTGCAAGTAATAAACTCTCAACATTTCTAATTACAATTTTCCTATTCATTTTATTCTTCATTTAGGTTTTCTTTAATGTTTTCTCTTCCATGCAACAGATACATTGATGAAGAGGACCTCTTAAGGTTCATGATTAAAGAAGAGGTGGATCTTATTTTCCCATTGTTTGATGTATCTAAAACAGATAAATTGATAGAAAATCTCTAATAGACTAGGTGGTATAAAATTCGAACAACATTAAATATTAGACAAGTCCATTGGTGAAAGAAAACATTGATGAAGTTTTTATTTGTTTCTTTTCAGGTTAAGGTTTACAATGGTTGGAAAGCACTTGCACATGCTCTAGTAGATACCAAAACCACAGTGCAGTAATTAAACAAACTTGCATTAGGGGTCATGATAGTTTTGGCCATTAGTACTTGGTTCCTTTTGATGGACTTCATAACAAAAAAAATTTTTATTGTCCTCTTAATGAAATATACATTAGCATCCTTTCTAATATTTTCTTTTGTGATGCACCCATTTGATGTTGGCAATCTTTGTGTCATTGATGGTGTCCTTGTATGTTCTTACTGCTCGTGTTTACTATGCTTTAATTCATTTCTATACTTGAAAACTTTGACGAGATCTTTTCTGGTTTGAATTTGATAGTTGCTGATGAAGGAAATAAACATCCATGTGATGGTTTTCTTGAAGCTTGATAACGATAAGGTCTACTATCTAAATGCTAGTTTAGCTAAAAAGCCTATCAGCAAGTTTTACAGAAGTTTTGACATGGGTGATGCAATTGAATTCTCTATTGATTTTGAAACACCGGGAGAGAAGATTGGATTGCTGAAAGATAAAATCAAGCAGTAAGTTCCATGTAGTTTTTTGCATGCTTTATATCAAATCATAAGCAACGTATTGAGGTTTTACTGGCTTTTTGGCAAGGTACCTAAAGAGTAATCTACATCATTGGTATCCTAGTCATGGTTCTGTGGTGAGGGCGATGGATGATGTGAACAAAATGAATATGGCACTTTATTGCACTCACACCTTAAACTTCTAAGAATAGGCAGAAAAGAATAAGAGACGAACTGAACTTATTCTTGAGATAAAGAAGATGATCGAAGAGCTGGACATAAGTTACCATCTCCCGCCCCAACCAGTTCACCTCCGCCACATTCAACCAAAATCAACTATCATAACCAAAATCTGATGGCTGCATGGCGTGTTGAAAAAAAAAATAAGAAGAAGAAGAAGGAAGAAGAGGCACCAACTATGTGGGAAAGAAGAAGAAGAAGAAGAAGAAGAATCCCACATCGGGGAAAAGAAAGGAGGAGAGGATGTTTATAAGTCAAAAGGCCACCAAACTAAAATGCCTTAGGGCATTTTAGTAAATGGGGCCTTATATCCTTCGGCCCGGCTCGCACACGTGTAGTAGCCCGCTTGCCTCAGTCTGGTCTACCAATTGGGCTAAACACTCCAGCCCGTCTGCATCCTAATCAAGGGCCCGTTCATGCTCCAATAGTGGTATCAAAGCCCAATAGGCTTTCTGGCTTAAATTGAAGATCTGGTCTAAAAAGATGTAGAAAGAATCCTGTGGCCCAGAATTGAAGATCAGGCTGGCCAACCAAATTAAACTAGACCCGAGAAGCAGTCCAAGCCTAAGAAGAAGGCCTCTGAGACAGTAAATGAAAAAAAAGGAGTACAAGCCCGGCAAGAAATGGACCAGGCCTCTGAAACTCCAGCCCAAAAAAGAGAGGAGTATAAGCCTAACAGACCTTTGAGACTCCGACGACCCGGGATGATGAATGAAGAAATGAGCAAGTCTTAACGGGCCTCAATAGGCTCGAGCCTGTTAGACTTGAAGGGGAGTGTTGAAAAAAAAAAGAAGAAGAAGAAGGAAGCAGAGGCAGTAGCTGTGTGGGAAAGAAGAAGAAGAAGAATCCCATATCGGGGAAAAGAAAGGAGTAAGAGATGTTTATAAATCAAAAGGCCACAAAACTAAAATGCCTTAAAGCATTTTAGTAGATGGGGCTTTATCTCCTTCAGCCCGGCCTGCACGTGTGTAGCAGTCCGGTCCATCAATTAGTCCGAACACTCCAACCCATCTGCATCTGGATAGAGGGCCCATTCAAGCTCCAATAGTGTTAAAGGAAAAGAAGAAGAGGAAGAAGAGGCAGCAACTGTATAGAAAAGAAGAAGAAGAAGAAGAAGAAGAAGAAGAAGAAGAAGAAGAATCCCACATCGGGGAAAAGAAAGGAGGAAGAGATGTTTATAAGTTAAAAGGCCACCAAACTAAAATGCCTTAGGGCATTTTAGTAAATGGGGCCTTATCTCCTTCGGCCCAGCCCACACGCGTGTAGCAACCTGCTTGCCTCAGTCCAATCCACCAATTAGGCCAAACACTCCAACCCATCTGCATCCGGATCGAGGGCCCGTTCATGCTCTAATAGTGGTATCAAAGCCTAATGGGCTTTCCAGCCTGAATTGATGATTTAGTCCAAAGATGCAAAAAGAATCCTACATCCTAAAAATTGAAGATCAGGGCTGGCTAACCAAATTGGACAAGACCTGAAGAATTCAGTCTAAGCCAGGAAGAGCAGATCATGCCTCTCAGACTAAAAAAGGAGTACAAGCCCAGCAAAATCGGATCAGGCCCTTGAGACTCTGGCCCAAAAATATAGTACAACCCTAGCAAAGCAGACCAGGCCTCAGAGACTCTAAAAATGTAAAAGAATCGGCCCAGGATGATGAATGAAGAAGTGAGCAAGTCTTAACGAGCCTCAACAGTTTCGAGCCCGTTAGACTTGAGGGGGAGTGTTGAAGGAAAAGAAGAAGAGGAATAAGAGGCAGCAGCTGTGTGGGAAAGAAGAAGAAGAAGAAGAAGAAGAAGAATCCTACATCGGGGAAAAGAAAGGAGGAGAGTATACTTATAAGTCAAAAGGCCACCAAACTAAAATGCCTTAAGGCATTTTAGTAGATGGGGTCTTATCTCCTTTGGCCTGGCCCGCAAGCATGTAGCAGCCCACTTGCCTCAGTTCGGTCCACCAATTGGGCCAAACACTCCAGCTCGTCTGCATCCGGATCGAGGGCCCGTTCACGCTCCAATATGGCGCTCCTTGATAAATCTAACACTACATGTAACATCCTGATTTTCTTGAGAAACTACAAAATAAATGAGCGATTTAATGACAGCTCACTAATACCATCAACCTATTACAAAAGATCTTTTGCAAATTTCAAATATGATGCTAACTTGATCTTATTAAAAATAATAATTATTATAAAATAACACCAATTAATTAGATTAGTATATTTTTAAAATTTATTTTAAATTAATGATGATTAAATAAAAAAATATTTTCTTAAATTAATATTTAAAAATTTACATTCTTAATTTTTGAATTCAAATATTTAACACATACATTTTAAATATTTATCATACATTTTCAAAAATCTTGAATAATATCTTTTTTATATATAATATAAACCATATATATTTTTATGAATTTTATGAAAATTCATGCTTTTATAAATACTTTAATTTTGTTTTGTATTTTTGCTGTTTAATTTGTATATTTTGAGGTCTTGCCTTTACGAAAATTGAACAAATCCCATGGCATTTGGTTACTATTTATGACAGTATATCCATTTTGGGAATGACTTAAATTGAGTTAAAATTTAAATATTATTTTTTTAAAATTTGATTAATTTATAATTGAGCAAATTTAAGTTAAAATTTTCAAATTTTTTTTATATATTATGAGTTTAAATGAACTTAATCAAACCTTAAACAAGCTTAATAAATATAAATTATAAAATAAATTATTTATTTTTTCTTTAAAAAATAAAAACTACTAATAAAAGGATTATATTTCATGAATATTTATTATTTTACATTAATAATTAAATTAAAAAATATTTATATATATTTATATGATTATAAATTTATAGATTATATATTGATGTAAAATATATACATAATTAATACAATTTTCCACTCATATTCATTTGTTTTAATGGTTTAATAGTTTTTAATTAATGAATTATGTAATATTTTTATCGCTATAATTATTTCAAGATATGAGATGAAATTGGAGCTTAAATTAAAGTAAAGTGGATTTGAATGACATCCCATGATATAAGGATCACGTCTTACTTTATATACATGCATGATGAAAGATTGTAAAAGGCAAAAAGTCATTCAAAGAAAGAAATAAAGCTTACGGAAACTTAGACCTTGAACTTCTCGAGGTCTGAAATTCAGCAACTTAAATCTACATTGGACCTCGACTTCGATGCCATCCAATTGCTCATCCTAAGTTATATAATGTTTTAATATGAGATTCAATCAATTAATTGTTTATTGGGAAGTTTTCCATCTATGTTAAGTCAAAAATATTTACTTCCCAATGATAAAGAGAATATGTGGTGCCCTAGTTTAGAGACATTATATTATTTTTTTATTAAAGATTATCATTAGACAACTTTAGAATTATTTTTTTGAAAATCAAGTTGTCACTTGTCTTTTCTTGTCCTCTTTATTTTTCTTTTAATTCTTAGTTTATGATTTTTTTTAGAGAATTGACTTGTGAAATTCATGTATTGGAAAATGAATTGGATCCATTCTTGCATTAAATCAGAGTTTTTTCTTTAATCTCAATTTTTAGATTGATTCTTCATTATTTGCTTTTATTTTAATTGATATATATGACTAAATACCTTTTAGGAGTATAGAATGCTAAAACTGATGTGATTCATGAATTGATTAGATCTTAATTTTATGATTTTCTATTATTGATTATAAGATTGATACATGTTCTTAATGCATGTTTGTGAATTGACCATTCATTTATATGGTTTTCTAATATTTGGATAATAGACTAGAAGGTTGAATCTGAATACGATTTGATGTATGAATCTATAAAATTCTAAATAGTTGTGCTTAGTATTTAGAATTTTGTATTGTTTTTTACAAGATTTATATTTAATTCTATTTTATTATCGATTTGATTTGATTGAGTAATAAAATAAAAGTTTAAAATTGATTAATCAAATTAATAGTTTAATAGTTAGATTTAATTAGCTTGAAAGAGTAATTAAATCACTTTAATCTTACAATCGTGATAATAATTAAAATAATTTATTTGGTTGTTTTGAATCCGTGAACTCCTTAATAGATGCATTGTTATTTCCTATTTTTATTATCGCTGATTTATAATTATTTTACCTTTGATATTGTTTGTTTAATTTCAAAAATATCAATTTTCTAAACATTTAATTAAAAGTTGATTTTATCAAAAATTAAATTAATATTATGGGTATGATAATTTGAAATCTAATTCACTTTATTAGTTGTGATTCACACGAAATATATTTTTTACATGTCATACATCTATAATTAAACTATTTATATATAAATTAATAAGTTAGTTCATAAACTTCTTATCGAGATAATTCATGAGTTTAAATGATTTAAATATTATCTAATTTGAGTTAGATTCATTTATTAAACAAACATGAACCAAAAATTGCTTGATAAATTATAATTAAATATTACAACAAATAATGAATTGATGGATTAATAGTGAAAGAACATTAAGAAAGGATCCCTTTCATCATTAAATATCTTCTCCCCAACAAAATGAAACAGTGGCCCATAAGAAACTCTCTCCCACTAAAATATGAGTAGGAATGAGCATTTATAACCTTACAATAATCCTACATATAAACTACTGATAATATTTATATATTTTTCAATACATTTGGATTTCAAAGTTATATTAAATTTTAAAAATCACATCAATTAATATCATATTATTAGTTATTTCTTTGTTTGTTGGTGTCTGAAATGATACTCTTTCATGCAATGCAATGTTATTATGAATGATAATGAAGTTTTGTTCCTTCACCATTCTCCATATATTGGAGTTACAAATATCAAACCATGGATGGCAACACAAGGGGTATGGTGTAGAATTTGGGGAGTCCAGCAGCCAAAGAAAAGATTCCAAGGGTTGTATTTTTCACATTTTGTAATGGTGGGAAAGGCACAGGAGTGTTGGTGGACTATTGGTGTTAAGGTTGATGATGATAGATTGTCGCCTTTCTTTGTATTTGGGCGAATCCTTCATTCAGATATTCAATGCTTCCTGTTTCTAGTGAATCCTTTGATGCACTTTCACCTAATTACTATTAAGTTTTTAAGGAACAGTCTTCTGATGCCATTTTACTAATGGTTTAAGCAGTCGATGATCAAGTAAAATATCATCCAATGTTAATTTTCAAGTATAATATCATTATAATATGTTGTAAGAATTTAGGGATGGTTTCAGGTTGGAATTGACAACTCAGTTTTCAATTATGTCTTCAAATGAAGTGGCTCCTTCTAATTGGTCAATAATCTGTTACAGGCAAATTAACTTTGTCCCAAAGGTCGCAGTGATGTAATTACAGCATTACTCTTTGCATGGCAAATCACGTTTTCTACTTTCTTTTGACAGTTTTCTCAAACTATCAACTTCCTTTTCTTATTTATGAAATTTAGCTGCAACGCTCTGCAAGCTGCAGCCTTCATCAGCAAACTGGTACTCTTTCCTCCCTTCCTCCTTCATCTTCACCTAATGAACTCATCATAAGGAGACCAAAAACAATGATGGCCCTCGTTTAGGGTATGATTATTAAGTGGCATTATATGACGAATTATCTCTGATTTATACTCACTATAGCTCTAGAACCCTCTTACTCCTCTGTCTTCCTTCACATCCCTCTGGTTTTCTTTTTTACTTTTCCTTCTTCCTGTGTACCTTTTTCCTAATTTCTTCTCTCCTTATAAAACCTTGCTCCGTGTCTTGTGTTAGTGGACCAGCACTCCAGCAGCTAACTTGCCGATTGCTTCTCAAGATCCCTCTCTTTCTCTTTGTCTTTCGTCTTGGTAGGAATCACTGCTTCTTTCAGGTAAAGGCATTGTTTTCTGTTCTAATTCCTTGTTTGAGTTTTTTTTTTAAACCAAAGCTACGTGCTTTGTTTTGTTTAGGTAGGGGACGAGCTTGCGCCATGTAATCCTCTGTATAGTTAGAAAGTTAGAACATCGAGTTCCTTTTTTGTTTTCGCAAAAAAGGAAATAATGTAATTGTGTAAAGGTGTGATTTCATTATAGCTATGGATTATTAATTCTTTGTTTTAAGGTAGCTTGTAAGAGTTGATAATTTTAGTTTCCTTCCCTCTTTGTCTTAAAGTCTGAAGTTTGATTAATCTAGCCAATCGATTTACGCAGGTTTAGCATAAAGGTAGCGAAGGCGTTGAAACAAGCATGGCGGAGAAGAGATCAAATCATAAAGCTGAAGGAGAGGTGGTAATAACAGTCTCAGGTGATGAAACCCAAAAAGGGTCTACCTTAAAAGGGCCAGATGGTGTCACAACCAGACAGAGCCCGAATTCTCCTTTGAAGGAAACAAATGCCGGTGGGACTGCAGAAACTGTTTCCATGACAAGCTACCCTTCACCGGAGATATCAAGGTTTAACCATAGTCCAAATAAGCCGCCCAAAATCCCAGTCCGTGGTGAAAACCTCACTAGAAGAAGGTCACTTGCAAGGTCGTTGTACTCAAAACCCAAGTCAAGATTTGGAGAACAACCTCATGCAGTTGATGGTACGGTATTGGAAGAGGACAGCTTAGCACTTGAACAGGAAATAGCTAGAAATTTATCGTATAGAGATTCGTTTAGTAGGGGATCACCAAATAATAAGCCTATCAGGACAAACTCCATGAATCCAAAAACACCTTTGATGTCATCTCCTGGTGGACCTGAAGACAATGAGGATGAAGTGGAGGATGTCGTCAAGAAAGTTGAATCTACTCAAGAGAAGCATAAGAGAGTTGGTGCTAAGACAGTGATTGAGTGGATTGCATTTGTGTGCATTGTGGGGTGCTTGGTGGCAAGTTTGACTATTGAGAAACTGCAAAAAACTATGTTTTGGGGATTGCAGGTTTGGAAGTGGTGTGTACTTGTGTTGGTTATATTCTCTGGCATGTTGATCACTAATTGGTTCATGAATTTTGTAGTTTTCTTAATTGAGAGAAATTTTTTGCTTAGGAAGAAAGTACTCTATTTTGTTCATGGACTGAAGAAGAGTGTCCAAGTATTTGTTTGGATAGCTTTGGTTCTTCTTGCTTGGGCATTTCTATTCAATCAAAGAGTTCGGAAACGTAAGACTGCCACCAAGTTCCCAAAATATGTTACTTGGACTCTTGTTTCACTTCTTATAGGGTCATTTTTGTGTCTAGTGAAGACTTTATTGCTCAAGATTTTAGCTTCCAATTTCCATGTCAACAAGTTCTTTGACCGAATTCAAGAGAGTGTCTTTCATCAATATGTTCTGCAAACTCTTTCGGGGCCTCCACTAATAGAAGAGCCTGAAAAGATTGGAAAATCAAGTGGCATGGGTCAGTTGAGTTTCAGGAGTACAAAAAAGGGCAAAACAAAGCACGAAAAGGTGATTGATATGGGAATGGTTCATAAGATGAAACAGGAAAAGGTCTCGGCTTGGGCGATGAAGGTTTTAGTTGATGCAGTCACAAATTCAGGGCTATCCACAATTTCTAATACATTGGATCAGAGTGTTGGTGTACCTAGCGAACACACTGATACAGAGATTACCAATGAAATGGAAGCAACTTGTGCTGCCTATCATATTTTCAAGAACGTTGCCAAGCCTGGCTGGAAGTAAGAAAATCTGCATTTCTCGATTTTCTTATGTGTTTTGTCTCTCTCTTTGGTTGTTTTCCTGAAAAGCTTTTCTGTTTCTACAAATAGGTACATTGAAGAGGAGGACCTTCTGAGGTTCATGATCAAGGAAGAAGTGGATCTTGTTTATCCACTCTTTGAAGTATCGGAGAATAAACAAATCGACAGAAAATCTCTGACGGACTGGGTGGTATAGGCTCTTTCTTTCCCGCACTAATGTAACCAAAGAGCGACTTGTATTATTTCAAGAAGAATTATTTGATTCACATCTGTGATTGTGTTATCTTTTGACAGGTTAAGGTTTACAAAGGCAGGAAAGCGCTGGCACATGCTTTGGGAGACACCAAAACTGCAGTCAAACAGCTGAACAAGCTTGTGACAGGGATCCTAGTTGTCGTGACCTTTATTATTTGGCTTGTTTTGATGGAAATCGCTACGACAAAACTACTCCTTGTCCTTTCGTCGCAGCTTGTAGTAGCAGCCTTCATGTTTGGGAATACCTGCAAGACAATTTTTGAAGCTATAATATTTGTTTTTGTGATGCATCCGTTTGATGTTGGTGACCGTTGCGTCGTTGACGGGAAGCCTGTAAGTTCTCAGTCCCCACTTGCTCCCCTTCAACCGTCCTTATTTCAACATTACCATCCTTGTTTATCTTATCTTGATAACCTTGTTCATTGTCAAACTGGGCAGCTGTTGGTCGAGGAAATGAACATCTTGACGACAGTTTTCTTGACACTTAGTAATGAAAAGGTTTACTATCCAAATTCTGTTTTGGCTACGAAGCCAATCAGTAATTATTTCAGAAGCCCTGATATGTGCGAAATTGTTGAGTTCTCTATTGATTTTGCAACACCAGTGGAGAAGATTGGATTGCTGAAGGATAACATTAAACAGTAAGTTGATTATAGTTTTATTTGCGTCTGTCGTTGAATATTAAGTAACAAGGAAATGACATTTGCCCATCCGATCATACTGGATTGTTTTTATCTGCGAGTTTTCGTTGATGGTTTTCTCTTCTTTGGTCAGGTATGTGGAGAACAATCCCCAACATTGGCATCCAAATCACGCTGTTATGGTGCTGGAAATCGAGAATGTAGACAAACTAAAAATGGCTCTCTGTTGTAATCACACGATTAACTTCCAAGAATACGGGGAGAAGAACAAGCGCCTGTCTGAACTAATTCTTCAGTTAAAGAAGTTGTTTGAAGAATTGGATATCAAATACCATCTTCTGCCACAACAAGTTCACCTCCGTCATAGTGGATCAGAATCAACTGTTGTCACCAAAATGTGATCGATTCATATGGGCGATCATGCATGGATATAATCTCCAAGTATTTGCCTTTTGCATCTATTCTACTTACCAGTTCGTTATATATTGAGTTATGACACTTGCTTCTGACAAATATTTTCTTTCATTTTCATGCTAAAACAGACGCTGAACCAACATCAAGGGACCCAATCCT
This sequence comes from Dalechampia spathulata, assembly GCA_948192965.1. Classification (NCBI taxonomy): domain Eukaryota; kingdom Viridiplantae; phylum Streptophyta; class Magnoliopsida; order Malpighiales; family Euphorbiaceae; genus Dalechampia; species Dalechampia spathulata. The sequence goes on along the minus strand of CANYBF011420093.1, from coordinate 7,232 downwards.
AGGGCAACCCTTTTTTCATTTATACCTTGCTACCTGCCCTTCCTCTTTAGATGCAGTGTCCACGTATACGATCAACCTAATAAATGCATTACAATTATAAGTGAGTAAATTTTCATTTCTAATAAAATGTCCACATTGTAAATTAGTTTGATTTATGTATGAAGATATGAATCAGATTTAGTTAAATATATTTCATATTTTAGATTGAATTTATATCACGAAAAAGTCCATGTAATTTACTGTTGCAACTGCAAGATCCATTTCCTTTGGACTATTGATAATAAAATCTTTATAATGGATATGATATCATAGCTTGGGATCGGTTTAACCATACCTTTTCCTTAAATCGAGTTGCTGAATTTAAGGTACAGAAGGTTCATCACGTTCATTTAAATGAAAGCTAATGGAAAATCAATCCAACAAGTTTTGGAGTAAGTCGGGCCTTCTGAAAATAGGTTAATTCGTTTTCTATAGGCGAACTAAGAGTTTGAGAACCATATTTGTGATTCTTTGGATATTACCAGCTGCTCTGTCACAAAAGTTAAATGCTTGGGATAAAGATGATCAATGGCTGAAGATTTCCTGCTCTGTCTGTCATTCTGAGTCTGACGTTCATAACAGATGAATGCACTATATTTAATATTGAATAAACCACATTTTTTAACTGATGATAAACTTGTTCTCTAATGTGAATATGCCTGAATCTCTATTATGCAAGTATTTATAGGATTTAAATCATCAACAGGCTCTTCGAATATGTTAAAAAACATTGAGAGAAGCTCCTGTGTTAAGCACTTCCATTCCTCCTATTAGATCATATGTATCATTCATAGCTATAGCTTGAATTCTTAGCAGTTATTGTATTCACTAATCATATTGATTCCTTGATAACATGAATTCCTTAACCATTTTGTACAGACAGAATCTAATCGATTTGCAAGAATGAGAATTTGTTTCAAAATTTTGCAGCACAGTTTTGAACATGCATGAAATCTGGTAAGAAAATGTAGTTCATCTTTCAAGTTTTTAGTTGGAAAAATGTATTCAAGTTGCGTTTATAATTTCAGAATTTCTCGAAATAGAAATGTAACAGTGGGTTAGAATTGTTGGTGGGTCAGGATGCTTTCTTCCCTGGTACCAAAAGGTGATATACCCTCACCTCAAGGGCCCCCACACCCCGACCCGACAGGGATGGTGGAGGAGGTAAATCACGGTACCCAGCGGCCTCCTAGATGAAGATCCGGGGTCTTGGTGCCCACAAGGAGCCCACCCAGAGGGTGTAACTCCCACACTGCGGCTGCCAAGACTCGAACCGTGGATCTTTGGTACCAACATCACATCCGAGTACCAACTGGGTTACACCCGTGCGGGTAGGATGCTTTCTTCTCGTCCTCATTAATGGGGTAAGGTGGTGGAATACTTACACTGCATTAATATATTTATACTTGAAAAGGCGTGTCCGCTGGCCCTACTCAATGAGTGAGTAACCGAGTTTGGTTGGTGAATGTCATGATAGCACGCCATATCATCATAATTTCTATCAGACTCAGAAAAAAATTGTGCAGGAAGTTCTAATTGAACTGATTCTCTGATGACTGCTCATGGAAGCATCACGGAAATCACTTCAACAATGTTTTCCTTCTTCCATGAGTCTCTATAATCAGATCTTCCATTGTTATTATTAATATTTTCTCTTAAAAAAAGAGACAAGTAAAGAGAAGCTTGAGGGAGCGAGGGAGATATCCATTTCCAAACCCAAAATAGCCAATCAAGAAAAAGCAATATGGATAACCTTATCTTGCAAATCCATTTGAGAACAAGCCACGTAGGATACCATCAACCTAACACATCCTACTCGAAATCTTTATTATTTTCTACTTCTCCTCTCATTCCTTCCATTTTTCCTCTCCTCTTTCAAAGAAATCAAATCTCCATACGCAATAACAAAGATGGCATCTGTTTCGATGGCTATCCCTCTATCTTCCGGGATTAACATGGCTTCCTCTAAACAACCGTTAAACTCTCAGTTCATTATCCCCCAGTTACCCATAAGGCCATCAAAGACTGTTTCCTCCAAGTCCAGAGCTCGTCTTCAAGTTCAAGCTTCTCTGGAAAAGAAGGCAGTGACGGGTTTAACAGCGGCTGCCCTAACAGCTTCCATGATGATGCCGGAAGTTGCAGAGGCGGCGGTGTCTCCATCTCTTAAGAACTTCTTGCTGAGCATTGTAGCTGGTGGGGTTGTTGTTGGTGCCCTTGTTGGAGCTGTAATTGCTGTTGCCAACTTTGATCCTGTTAAGAGAAGCTGAAAAATTTTCTCATTGTATTGTGTTGCATGTGGTCTTATTCTGCTTGCCGCTTAGCCTATGTATCCTATCATCAAACATTCAAGTCCTTCTAATAAAATTGTCAAATTCCTTCTTTACTTAGAAGAATGGACATTTATCTGAATGGAGGAATGCCTCATCAAAGTTTAATTAATTAATAACTAAGAGAAAGCCTTGGCATGCTCTTCACATAATGATATTAATGAAGATTTATAAACAACACAATCAATGAAGCTAACTTATATTTATGTAAAATAAGTCTAAAACCAAGCATTTTCTAACAATTGTTGGTTTCTTTTAGAGACAAATTCGTAATAATGTTTTTCAATTTTCTTCCTATACAGCAATGCTCCACCCAGCTAGCATCTTCCTGAGGCCAGGCCGCCTCAATTTCTGTAACCCAGTCCATGCCCTGGAATAAACCTTGCATCGTCCTCGGTGTAGACATGTGTCTCATTTACCAGCCTGATCCAGCGAATAGACCTTAATTAGGTATCAGCCATGGATGATACTTAAGCGGGTAAAGGTGAAAGTGACTACTTACGATAGAGAAACAGTCTTATTCAAGGTGGTAGAGGAGAGAAATGCAGCGCCATTTAAATAAAGCAATTCACCATCAATTCTTTCATCAATCCTCCTGTCTATATCCTTAGCATCTATAGAGAAAGGTTGGTCTGAGGCCTGGTGATAAACACATACATTAATTAGTTAAATCATATCTATCGTATGTAAATAAAGAAATATCATAACTTGATTTTTTACCTACCATGACCCACCCCCAAGTATCCGCAAACGATGGCACGTGAGCACTATATGCTACCACATCTGCCCACATCAACACAATATTAAATGGATCTATTTCGGATAAGATTAGATGGCGGCTTTCGCCTTCGAAATTGAAAAGGTTCCAAGAACAAAATTTTACATTTGAAGACTTGTTTAATTGTGTTGTATATAGAGGAGAAGACCTCCTTGTGGGTGAAAATGCCTGCTGGTCCTGCCTATTTGGGGGGCAATGAGGAAAAGTTAGGCCAATTTGGCCATGCATAACAATCATTTGTGTTAAGCAATCATGTGGAAGAACGTAATGTCTGTGTAAATGCCTACCTGAGTAACAAAGATACCATTTTCCTTGAGCTTTGGCTTGAGAATTTTTTCATAGAAAGATTTTGTATACAGCTGATAGCATGGCCCTCCTTCAACCGGATCAGCCAAGTCTCCTACTATGATATCAAATGTCTCCTTGCTCTTCTCTAACTCAGCCCTTCAACATCAAAATACATACAAATATAAGTTACTTGTTCGTAAAAGCAATCGTCGAGCAGGAAATAAAACAAGTGAAGTTAATTACTTGGCATCATTAATGACTAGGTTAAGCTTCTTGTGACAAAAAGCTTCTTGATTTACAGTTAAATATCTACGGCAGAAATCCACCACTTCCTGCAAAAACATAACAAAGACGAGCTCATTACAGCTTCTCTTGCTTTCGTATCGAATTGGGTTTATTTAAAAAGATCAGAATGAATGCATGAAATAAATAATAATCCTAACCTGATCAATATCACACATGACCACTTTCTCAATGGACTTGTGCTTAAGGGCCTCCCTTGCAGCAGACCCTTCACCACCTCCCATTATAAACACGTTTTCCGGCCTGTTAAAAGATCATTACTTCATGTTAATTACGTTTACAAACTTCATAATACACCTGATGCTTCAATATAAAAGGCTGCTATCATCATGATTCTCATTTTTACTAGAGTTTATCATATGATCGTCTAACTGGAGTTTGCTTGTGTATAACTTTATCTTAAAATAGCCATTAAATTTTTTTTTTAATTTCGCTGAAATAGATAATATTGATGTTTAAATTATCATGATAACAAATATTTATGGTTAAATTTTGAAAGTAAAACAAATATATAATATAGAATTTCTGGAAAATCTGGAATTAAAAAGATAAAGTTAATTGGAAGGAGTCTCACTTAGGGTGGCAGAGGAAAGCAGGATGGATCAAGCATTCATGATAAATAAATTCATCAACTTCAGCACTTTGCATCTTGCCATCGATCACCAACACCTGCCATTTTCCACTCACATTATACATCTTCTTTATCGAGTGCAATCCTCATAAATATTAATTTAAAAATACTTTTATTAGTAATAGAGAAGTTGGTTTGCCTTGCCGAACCGCTTCGTGTCCAATAGCGCAATGTCTTGAAACTCACTGGTTCCCTTATGCAACACACTGGTTCAAGACACAACTTGTCATTTGAATGCGGTTGATTAGGTTTTAAATTATATCATAATACAATGGATAAAATATGAAAACCTGTTTAAGGCGAAGGACCATTTGAGATCATCATCAATGGTTTCTTCATACCAGGAAGACTGATGATGATGTTCAACAAGAATCTGGTTATTGTGATTAGTGATGGATGGCTGGGTGCAAAGCTTGGAGAAGCCATTAGTAGTAGAGTAGATAATCTCAACAGCCTCACCCATAATAACAATCAAAGAAACAACACCAAAGCAAAAGGCAACTAGCAAGAAAGATTACTGTTAAGAATGATATTAAGAGAGGATGATAAGTTTGTGCAATGGTTGGCAGTAAGAAACTAGGACCAGGAGTTAATCCAATTTATAGAAACAGATGACAGCGACAGGTTGAGCAATGGAAAAACTGACGTGGCATCTTCTTCGAATACTATTCTTTATATTTATTTGCTGCCAACATTATTACAAAAAAGAAAACCAACAATTTTAAAATGATATGTTTTCTCTAAAAATTGTTTTCTTATTTTCTTAGCTCTTAATGTCCCTTTATTAGTGGGTACCATGGCAGTTTTTTTATAATATTCTACAGATTTCCATTGTATGAATTTATTTATTACGTATGATCATAATTATATTATTTTGCTTAATTAATTATAAAATAATATTGATATATTTTGAAAATGAAAAGGGGGAATAAGTTATTAGAAGTTAGGGGGAAGTGTTGGGATGGGAGGAGGGCAGCGGGAGCAGCATGCGCAAGCGCAAGGGTGGCGATAAGTCACTCCTAGGATTGGATTCACTTGCGTTAATGTTATTCTCAATTATGAAAAGGAGCAGTTCGCGTGGGATAATGGTGGGCCCCCTTCCTTCCTCATATTAATACCCTTCTGTACTTCAAATTTTACCCAGTCCCAAATCCATCACTATTTTATAGTTTTATTAATATAATACAATGAATGATGATAGCTTCATATCAAATGGGTTTTTAATATTTATTTCATGTGTATAGTTTCTTCTGTCTGAACGATATGGTGTTTCCCTGTTGGCCAGGGGTGAGGACTATTTATTGCATTGCATATTATTGAAATTTTTTTTTAAAATTACTGTTTTGTTATAAATTCAAAATTATTTATGATCTTAGGGTATTCTTTTTCCTGGCCGTCGGTCATGTGGCAGTTTTGGGCAGATTCAAAAATTTACCACCTGGATCCGTATGCTGACACCTGCCCCACCCCACCCAACCCCCCTCCCCCGGTTCTCCAGCCCTACTCCCCCATCCCTTTTAAATTATTATATTTATTATTTAATAAAATATTTATTATATAATATAATAAATATTTTATTAAATAATAAATATAATAATTTATTATATGATTTAATAATTATTTATAATATAATTATTAAAAAAAGAGTATGTGTAATTGTTATGAATAAATTATTATTAAATTTATAAATGAATAATTATTAAATTAAATTTATTAAATTTATTGATAATAATAATTACAATGAAAGTATTATTTGAATAAAATATTACTGAATGTAATAATATTAATATAAATTATAATTAACATTAACATGAAGTAATACTAATAAAAAAATTAATAAAAAAATATTATTATTACTAATATTATTATAGTATATAATAAGATTTTAATATTATAATAATATACATAATATTATAATAATATAATAAATCTTTATAAAAATAATATTATAATAATATTATATTATAATAATATACCTTAAATCTTTATAAAAAATAATATTTTAATAATATTATATTATAATAATATACCTAATATTATAATATTATTATAATATTATGTATATTATTATAATATTAAAATCTTATTCTGTAATATAATAATATTAATAATAATAATTATTTTTTTCTTATTAGTATTACTTTAGTAATTATAATTTATATTAATATTATTATATTCAGTAATATTTTATTTAAACAATATTTTTATTATAATTATTATTATCAATAAATTTAATTTAATAATTATTCATTTATAAATTTAATAATAATTTGTTCATAACAACTACATATACTCTTTTTTTAATCATTACATTATAAATAATTACTAAATCATATAATAAATTATTTATATTTATTAAATAATAATTACTAAATATTATAATATAATATAATAAATATTTTATTAAATAATAAATATAATAATTTCAAAAAGGACGGCCAGCTGGAGGGTTGGTTGGGTGGGGTGGGGTGGGGCAGGTGTCAGCATACGGGGTCAGGGACGTTGGAATGTTCCAGGTGGCAATTTTTTCACTCTGGCCGCTGGTTACCAGCAGCCATAACTTCTTTCCTCGCCATGTCACTCCAAAATTTACACGTAGAGCGGCCAGAGAAAAAACACCCTAAGACCGTAAATTTTTTTTTTCACCTTAAACCGGTAATTTCTTAACTTTTTGTCAATAAAAATGTAAAATGCCCTCTAATTTGTGTATCTTAGTTCTTTGCATTATCAACATTGATATCAGCAAGGCTTCTGCGAGTAGTTTGCCTGCAATTTTCATGTTTGGTGACTCGACCATGGATGTTGGCACCAACAATTTCCTACCCTCAATTCTTGATAAAGCTAACTTTCCTTATAATGGAGTTGA
>CANYBF011419301.1:0-31903 GCA_948192965.1 Dalechampia spathulata | reverse complement strand
TGCTTGCCTGCTTAGGACAATTAAATCCAACTATAATGGTAAAATCGATTTTGGAAACTCATAGAATAGATCTCCACCACCCGAACCCAATCTCTGAAGGGTTTAACTAGCACTCATGTTATGGGTCGGTTGGACCAATCCTGAACCATCTGGTGGCAACTCCCTTGTGACTCTTTTGAGTTCGTATCATACCCTAAGGGAACCCCTTAGGAAGACTGCACTTTCGCTCCAAGTGCAGTCCCCGGTCCGTGACTTTCGTAAGCCTCGCTCTGGACCCCGGCAGAAACCGGCGCTCACACCTATTTCCTTAAGATCAGTTAACAATTTAAATAGTATTTTCTTAATTAATTCAGATATTAGTCATATCTTAATAATATTCTAAAACTCTGTCAAAATATACTTAACCTCATATCATATATAATTATCAAAACCCAATATTAGTTAACTATAATCCTTAATTAACTTAACTTATAACCAGTGACTATATAATTAATATTCTGACTTAATCATTCTTCTATTATTCATACTTAGTCTCAGGTATAATGTCATAAAATATAACTGTTAAACATTTAATCATGTAATCCTGCTTAAAACAATATCATTACCTTAATATTTCAATCAGATTCAACTTATCTTAACATATTCAATATTCCTATTTAAAGTATTCTGTTACTCCTGTTAATGTCCTTACTTAAATTCTCACCAAAACAATGTTATATAACTTAATGATGTTCTTAAATCATTTAATATTCTTAAATCCTTAAAACATTTAAGTCCATAAAACAATCATAATCATATATTTCCTTACAACCTCCTAAACCTTAGTATAAGCATTCTTAAGTTACTTATTTCATAATTTGACTTAATCTAAATTTATCATCCCATTAATAACTTAAATAGACCTTTAATAATTCTTATTATATGTAAATATCCTTTTTAGCTTTAAAAGTAAACTCATTTTTAAATCATATTTATTCATCTCAAGTTATACCTCCTTTTAATCTCAATTTAAATTAATCCTTTTTAACTCTTATTAACCCAACTTATATTATTTATTATAACTTAATTAAATATTTAAAATACCATTTATACACTTAATTAATTATCCATTTTTTCCATTTTCTTCCATATAGCCGAATACTCATATATTTTAAAACAAATGTCCAAGTCTTCTAAAATCCACTTTAACTCATTTTACTTATGGTTAACTTAATAATTCTTAATGTTTCCTTCATTTAAACTTTAATTCTTATATCATATCTTTTAATTAACTTAACATAGTCCATAATTTACTATTTTCAAAGTTTAAACATATTAATAATGAAAATTAAGCCTTAAAATAACCAACATGCTTACCTTATGCTCTTTTAAGCCCACCTTTATATAACTCTCTTATTAACTAAATATTAAGACTTTAACAAACCTTAATTAGAAATAATTTATTAAGTCAAAATCAATTTTAATCATTTAATTCTTTATTCTTTAGTCATACTCAAATAAAATGACATTAAGCCATAATTTACCTCTTTTAACTTAGCTTAAGGTTAAATTTCCTCATTTTTCTTATAATTAATCTTCTATTTTTAATAAATTAACACCTTAATCTCATTTTAAACTTACCAACCAGCAAATTATTGCCTGCATGTTTCAGCTAAAAAGAAAATCCAAGACACACACACCCACTCAAACACCTAAAGCTTTATTTCATGAGTTTTTACAATCCTAAGCCTTCTAATCATCAAATTTAAACCAAAAATCATCAAATAAAATAAATACTATTCAGCCAGAAACTTTAATTCATCTAAAAATTCATAAACCTAACATATCTAAGTCTAACTCATACTTACCAACTCACCTTTCAACTCATATAACTCAAATCTTCTCTAAAAGTGACCCCTTTGGCTCCTAAGCTTCGGATTTAGTATGGTTCTCCACCATTTGACTTCCTATTTGTAGATCTATAACTCAAATCAACATACATGCACTAAAACAAGTTATATCTAAACAAACAAAGAAGGTTTAATTCAAAATGGTTTCGGTTTTCTTAAGAAAAACCTCAAAACGCATAGATTTACTACTTACACTTAAGGATCTTTGTAAAAAGGCTTTGGTCACTCCTTTAATGGCATCTAACATGCATGGTTTTGGCCTTGAACAGAAGATTACTCAAATATCTAGCTTGTAACTTGAGTAGTTGCGCCAAAGAAGAAAAAAGAAGATAAAAACGTTTGATAGTTTGAAGGAAATGCTACGGTTTCTTCTCAAAATGGAGTATGAATGAGTTATTTCACTTAGAACTTGTAATATTCATAAAGTTACTGAAGAAATATGGAGTATAATAATGAAAGTGTCAGCTGGATTGATGAGAAATGAAGAAACTAGGGTTAAGTTATGAAAAAGGAAGATAAGAAAGTGATAATAAGAAATGAGAAGTTAAGAGAGAAAAATGAGGTATGGAGGGATGGGATTTTGGCCAGATGGGAAAAAGGGGAATTATTGGAGTGAAATGAAACTCAAATGAAGGAAAAATTTGGGCTGCATGCATTTCATTTGGACAAAAGTCCTTTTTAGTCCCTAAACATCACTAAACTACCCCTTTTAACCCCTAAACTTGTAGATTTTTGTATTTTGCTTAAATCCACCAATCAAATTTCTTAATTTTCGTATTATACACTCTAATATATTATATTTTAATTATAAATACCTTCCAACAATTTTTCCATACCAATTTAATTAATATTCCTACACTCTCTCTCCATTCATTGACACCTTTTTCAAAACTACTTTTCCAATTTCCTATACAACTTTTCCAAATACCAATCTCACTTTCATTTAATTATTCTATTTAAAATATATGCTAATTTATTCTATTTTCATTAATATTTATCTATTTATTATCTTCCATAACACTAATTTCCTTATTTTCTAATTATGACATCATTTTTGGCAATTATGACATCATAATATCATCCTAATTAAAATTAATAATTATACCTTTTCTAATATTTATATTTTATTATAAAATTATACAAATTCATCATTACTTCATCATTTTTTATTTTTCCATAAAAATTATAATTAATTCCACTCGCTTACATCATCATTACCTTATTATGACATCATAATTAATTTTTAATTCAAAATTTTCAAAATTTACATATATCTAATTTAAGTTAATACAAGCACTATGGTTAAAACCATTCAATCAAATTCAATGTATATAACATAGAATCCTCATTTTTGTGCTATTTAGAGTCTATTTTAAGGGTTTCGGCAAAATTTTCAATTTCCTCTTTTAAGCTTTAAACTCAATTCTTATCATATACTTATCAACATAATCATAATTTTATATCATTTTCACACCAATAACACATATAACACAATATAACATCAATTTATAAATGCATAATGAACCATTGAATTCAGAATGTGACAATAAGAGTCATGAGTCTGTTGATGGTCTTAGGCCTAACAACTTGGTTTAATCAGATACTTCATTCTTCTTTTGATGCTTTCCTTCACCCACATTTCCTTCAAACTTGTTACTTGACTTATTTACCTTTGATTTAAATTTTAGAATCAACTTTTTGATCCTATTAATTTCCTCACCACTACTTATCTTGGGTAGCTGTTTTACTTTATTAACATTACTCTCCTTTAAATTTGGATCTGTCATAGTTTGTGACCACTCCAACAAGGAGTTTTTAATCCTCGACTTTCCAACCCTTCATAGTTTAACATGCTTCCCTCTTTTTTTTTATCTTATCCAATTCTTGCCTTTTAAGTTCTCTAATTCCTACATCCTTTTTTTTATCTCTTTAATTGTTTCCTCTTTTCCTACTTTTCCCATCTTCTCCTCTTCCTTATTGTTTGACCTTCTTTTACCATTGCTTTTTATTTCCTTTCTTAAGAACTTTCAACTTTGATGCTCAATTTCTAAAATTTATTGTTCCTTTCCTTTTAATAATGTAAGTTCTCTAAGATAATTTAAGATTGTTTTATCTTAAGATTTTTCTCCTTCTCGAAACTATTACTTTCCATTTCAGCTCTACCTCTCTTAGTTGACTATCTTTTTCTCCTATTTATTTACTATACCCTCCTTCCTTTATGTTCTTCCTTTAGTTAACCATTTGGTTTAGGTTTAGGGTTGACCATCTTTTATGTTCTTCCATTTGGAAAATTTTTTTTCTCAATTTCACACGATCTCATGGTGTTTCTCACTTATTACCTTTCTCAACGTATCATATCCTTCTTTCTTCTAATCAAAGCATATGTTCATATCCATGACCCATACTTATTTTGGTTTTATTTTATTCATACTCTTTCATAGTGCATAAGAAAGAACAAATATTTGTCCCATGTCCCAAGCAACCACACTAATGGTAGAAAATGGATAATCTTTCATGTTGAAGACACACATTTTTCTTATTCTAAACTCTTACTCCATAATCCCTCCACTTATTGGTTTATTCACATTAACTACTACCCTCATTCTCAAGGTATTGTTCCATACCTAATCATCTTTTGATATGAGATCTACTTCTTTAAAGTCTATAAATATATTGGTTCCTATCCTTTCAACATTCTTTTTTATTTATTAGTTTAGTTTTAAACCTCTTACATGGACTTACAACCATTCTTTTGAAAAGTTAATTTCCTTTATAGTAGCATCAATGTTAGTGTATGCTCTAGAGTATCATATTATATATATATAATTTTATAATTGAATATTAAATCAATAAGAGGCATTATTCATTATTTCAATGTAGCATTTTAATATACTTATTTTGCTTGAAGTATTAAACTAAATAATGAAGTCCATGGCATTAGAATAGTATAAGAGAAATTCATGAAGAGTTTATGATATAAGTATGGGTAGATCAACATATGTTATACTTCCATTATAAAATGATTCTTATTCACTATGACATGCATTATCTAAGGTAAACATATGAATGAGATTTTATATGGATGATTAATATATGTCTGTAAAGCATAAATCTCACTTATATCAGTAGTGCAAATATCCTTAAACTTGAGATATCAAGGTTCTCTTAACTATGGATTGCTATGCTTTGACTCCTGTGCTTTATTCCTCCATTGGAGGCAATCATAGTTTGGATGTTAGGTATAGTGTATAGTAGTTAAAAGTATTTGCATATCAATAAAGGATTCATTACTCTAAATTAATTACAAGGGTTTTTATCTTAGTTATACATGTGGTAATCTTTAATTCAAGAATCTTTGGCCAGAGTAGAATACCTAAAAGTGAATAAGTTTTACAAGGGTATTTTGGAAATAAAGATTATAGTACATGTAACATCAAGTTTAGGACATGATTTAATATGTTTGATTATGTATTCAATTGACATTAATTTATACTCAAATCTAAATAAGATAATGAATGATGAAAGGAGTTTATTACAATGACATCTAATATGAAAGGTTTGTAGTTAAATTAATGACCTCTTAATATTTATGTAGTCATGATGTATAACTAGAAACCACTCTTCACTTACATATAATATTATTAAATGAGATTTAATAATATTATAATATATTTCCAACATGTTAAGAATCCAAAAGGTTGTGCATAGAAGTTAGGGGATCAATAATATAGAAAGAATAATAAATCAATATCAGATAATATTTCATAATTATGAGATAACTTGAATTTTTCATATTTATTGGATAGAACATACAAATTTTTGATTTGATACCAAGATTTTACAATTTTGATAAATAGAACTCCAGATATACATGATGCAATTTGCATATATAATGTATATGCCATGTACATGATTTATCATGTGCATAAGTCATATGACTTCACATGCGTGACTTAAGTGATAGAGAAGGGTCATGTGATTGTTACTTAACTTAAATTAAGGTTTGATGTATTAGATACATCACATGCTATTTGGATTAAGTTAGCTTATGTGTCATGACACATAAGTTATCTAATCAGCCTTAGTGCAACCTAAGCCCTAAAGACTATTATAACCTAATTTTTAGTTATAAAATGTGATGTTTTGCCTTCTTTCTCATTATTCACATCCTTTTACAAAAAAGAAGAAAGAAATTCAAAGCTAACACAAGCAACATGATTTGGATTTTGAAGAATAAGATCATTGAATTTGAATTAACACATCTTTTCATCTCTTTCTCTTTTAGCTTTCATTTATACTAGTCTCTAAAATGATTGATTGTAATATTAATTACTAAGTGATCTTTTCAACTTGTGTGTATAGTTTGGAAATCCTCTTGAGGATTAAAAATTTTCTATAACTTTTTAGATGGTAAAGAATGAAGGAGACCGACTAACATGTAAGAGTTACTTCACCTTATGCCATATGCTCTCTAGTTTTTAATACATATTGATTGTTAAAATCCTTTAAAATGTATTTTTTATGAAAATTTGAAAATATTTTTGCTACTATTAATCATGTTTTAACCAATAATTAGGAGGCCATTTTTTTTATAATTAGTAAATTGTTTTGTATCTTCCAAGGGATCCCACTTTCAACTCTTTGTTTATCCTTTACAAACTTGAATTTCAACATGAAGATGTTCTTTAGTTATAGCTTATTTACCTCAAACCCTTCTAACACACTCTAAACATTAGATTATCAATTTTACCAGGCTAACATTATACACCTTATCCCTAAGAATCTTCCTAACTAAAATTAAGTTTGTCACCATTGTTGCTCTCTCATTATCTTCTTTTAATTAAAGGGAAAACATTATAGTATTTCATTCCTTTACCTCTATATTAAGGGTAAGAGTTATCTCTTCTATTACAATTTTCATGTTATAAAATGAATACCAAGAAGAGACCATAATAAATAATTTTTGAATTACTAAAAGTACACTATCTTTTAAAACTAGATTTAATCATCTAACTTAAAAAAAAAACTATCCCTTGTAGCTAAGAGAGGTTGCTTAATAGATCTTATAATTATGTTTAAGAGAGATACAAGATTGAAGGTTAAAGGTTATGAAGTATAATAAATAATTATGGTATATACATTTCATATAATGGTACTATTGTATCATATTTGCCTTCATTCTTACCTTAAAATTTGTTTAGGTCTTATGTTCCAAATGATTATGAAATGAGAGTACCATATTAATACGAGCATACTATATTGAAATTATATTTAACTTTATTTTTAAATCATTGTGATACCACCATGGTGATATAAGTATATTACTTCTATACTAATTAAACATATATCTATATATAATTAAAATTTTTGTTTTAGCTAAATTTTTAAAAGAAAAAATAATAAATAATTTTCATATTAAATGTTTATCTAGTAATTCTTTGAGTTTCAGAAGAAATTTATTGAATTAAATATATTGAAAAGTATGAATTAACTACACTAAGCTATAATAATTTAAAATTCCTCTTCTTTTAAAATTTTAGTTAGATTATTGCTCTTATTTTACTTTTTTTTATATATAATTTGTATTCTAATTTGATGAGAGCATCAATTGTACTTTTATCTTACAATGTAAGTGTTTGTATTATTAATTATAAACCTTTGAATGTAAATCTTGATTTGATAAAGTAGGATTTGGTTTCTAATGAATGTGATCATTTATTGTAATTAAAACTTAGGTATTTGATGAGGTAAGTTGATATAATTAAAGAAAATTATAAATTTCTAGAATTTTACTATACAAATAGATGTTGCCTAAAAAAATGAGTAGTTAATTAAATTATGCTTTATTATTTTATCAAGATTAAAAGGTAATTCATTAGTATAATATTTTGGTATAAAATATCAAGTTTTTTTAACATAATTGTAAATTCACCAAAAAATTTAAAATTTGGTAAAAATATCCTTATTTTCAAAATTACTCATAATAATAGTCTATTTGTATATTCAAACTAATGTGCATTTCTATTTTTTTATATCTTTATCAAAAAAATTCAAACATTTTATATGTTTTTTTTACAATTTCAATCAAAATTTTTATATTTCTTTTTCAAAAACTATCAAAATTTTACATTTTTTTAAATTTTTAATCCTTATTCTTACTATTTAAATAATCAATTCTTTATTTTTTTCTTAAAAAATTATTTTTAAAAAATTTTGGTTTCCAAATAAAAATGAAAATATTAAACCTACATAAATTTTGTATTGAATTTCACCTTCGTTAATTATTGATTTGTAGTGAAATATTTTATTATAACATACCAATAATATTAATTAACCAAAAAAAGAAAATATAACTAAATTTTAATATAGCATTAAATAATATTAAAATTTAATAAAAAAAACATATGTATGGATCTTATGGTTGAATATAACAAATCAAACATACATTATAATTGATTATTACAAGTGTAAAAATACATTCATGTAATTCGCTAAATTATAAGAACTTTAAAATAATTATTCATATTTTTACATTATTAATATAATATAGATTTTTTAAAAAAAGTAAATAAAATTTTAAAAGTGATAAACATGAAATAAGGATTTGATTGAGAATGATGATTAAAAATAAACATAGATATATATAAAAACCGTCTCTTTAAAAAATGAATGTAATTACATATACTTACCAAAATTTTTTAAAAATACATGTTATATTGATTAAATATATGAATAAATTATTTATTACAAATAAATTTTAAAATTGAGATATTTTGTCAAAATTTGAAATTTCAATTAAAATTACAAATTCACATAAAATGTTCATCAATAGGCCTTTACTAAATTATGCTTTAAAAATATTTAATAAGTTACAATTGAATAAATATCAATCAAAGAAAAATAAAATTTGAATAATTTTCTTTTATTTTTTAAATCAATTATTTAGGCAAAAATGTTTTATTCATTTAAATTTTTAAATTTAAAGTAAATGTATTTTATTTGAATTAATTTTAAAATTTTTCTAATAAAATTATCTAAAAATTTCATTCTAAAGTTTTTATTTATTATTATAAATAAATAATAAAACTCATAATTTTTGTTATCACTTTTTGAGAGGTTATATATCTGGTCAAATTTTTGGGTTCAGTTCTTGAACCGTTTCCGAACCGAAAATGGTTGGGTTCATCGATTGGGACGCTATAGATAAATAAGAAACGGACCAGAGCTAGACCGGGTCTTCTAAACATGAAAACGACAGTATTGATTCGTATTACGATCGACTTGGAGGATGGGTGTAACCACTCTCCCGATTCTCATTAATAATTTCACACATTGTTTGCTGGCTCTTTGTTGTTTTCCGCTGCCTCTTAGATCTCTTTCTTTGTTTCTCATTTGCTTAACGAACTGATTAACACCAATTTCTATGACCCATCGATCCTTTTGCCATTCTTCAGCTTTTCAAATGAAGATGAATTGAACAAATCCGCTCTCTTTTAAATGTGTTTGTTCAGATTCAAATTTCTTTGCATTTTCCATGAGAATGTAGTAAGACCTGGTGCAAGTTTCCCATATCTACCAAGCTGTTACTAGTCTGTATTTGAAAGTGTTACGCAGAGGAAAAGAACAGAAATTTCTGTAGAGAAAAGGGAGGTTTTTTTTTTGAATCAATTTCTGATGGAAATAGAAAATTTCTAGTGGGTTTTTGACGTTTTCTCCAACTCAAAAGGTCGACCCAAAACATAAAAACAAACTTTTGTTTCTTTTTCATGGCAGAGATTTCTTGTTCTGAAATTCTTAGTGTAGTATATATATAACTTTTTGAATGTGAAGAAGTGGCCATCTCAGACCTCTGTATTTTCGTGCCTGGCGTTATTGTTTTGAAGTGGGAAAAGAATTAAAATATCAAGACTTAGGATTTCGATGCGCAAGTTTGTGCAGACTGTGTAAAAGTTCGGAAAGCTTGATGGGATTTGGTTTACATAGTGCCCTTGGCTAAAGACAGGAATTTTAAGGGGATTGTGATCTTTCTTTTTTTCCCGTGAAAGAGGGAAAAAAGGTTTCTTGTTGTGACAGAATAGGATTTGTTGAAAATGGAAGAAAATAACAAAGAAATAAGATCATTGGCCTTAACTCCAACATGGTCAGTTGCAACTGTTTTGACAATTTTTGTGGTCGTTTCTTTGATCGTTGAACGCTCAATTCACCGGCTAAGTAATGTGAGTCTTCATCTTTCAATATTTTTTTTCCCTGTCAAATTGCTGGGAGTATTTCATTGTGACTAATCTAACGCATAGTAAGCTTACACTAGTATTTTTTACGACAATTTCACAGTGTTAATGCTTTTCTTTTGCTTCATCTGTTTATGAAATCTGAAATTTTGATACGCTTGTGAATTTTTTTTGTTGTCGATGCAATTGCATTAAGGTTTATCTGCTGTTCTGAAGCTAAAATTCTCTCTTTGTTTCAGTGGCTGCGGAAAAGTAACCGGAAACCTTTGCTTGCAGCTGTGGAGAAAATGAAAGAAGGTATTTCCCTTATGCAACCACAAATCATGAGATTCTTTTGGTGAAATGGATTTGGTCAATTTTAATCTCTTGGATATCTTTCAGAGTTGATGCTGCTCGGATTCATATCGCTCCTCCTAACGGCTACCTCAAGCACGATAGCCAATATCTGCATTCCATCGAAGTTCTATGATAGTGCTTTTGCTCCTTGCTCGAGGTCTCAAATTGATGAAATGGAAGAAGATTCTAAAGAGGGACGTAAACTATTGATGCTTTCAGTTTTTCGGCTCTCAACCAGGAGGGTATTGAATGGACTGGATCAAAATACCTGCAAAGAGGTATGTCATGTACTTTAATGTAAAATATTGTTCAGAATCGTTCTTCGATATTTTTGATTAATTCTAGAAGCTGGAAAGTTTCTAGCTTTCAAGATAAATGACTAGATATATAAATGGAGAGAAAAAATTCAATAAGAGGGAATGGTTATCCTCCACTAAATTAAGCAACAAGTGAAGAAGAAAGAAGATAACGAAAAAGAAGGGCATCAGAAGCTCAAGTTAGAATCCTGTAACTAAGCCCTACCCCCACCACCGATCAGGTGTTACTATACAATTGAATGTTTCTAATTTTTATTTTCAAATTTTATTAGTTTTTTCCTTTTTCATATCTGGAACACACAATGACATGCTATTCACTGTTTCTGTTGCTCAGGGACATGAGCCGTTCGTGTCACGTGAAGGTCTTGAGCAGTTGCATCGCTTCATCTTCATAATGGCAGTCACGCATATATCTTACAGTTGCTTAACCATGTTGCTGGCTATTGTGAAGGTTACAAAGTGTTCCATATTCTACCCATTCTAGCAGAAATTTGTGCATGTTTGATTTAATGGTTGATTCTTCATTTAGAAAACTTTTCAGTAATGGCCAACTTTATGTATTGATTCCTTTTGCACAAAATATTTTGTGCATTCTACTTTTGCTGATAGAATGAACGCAACATGCTGTCTTGCAGTATCTCTTGTTTTGATCATTGTTTTTTGTATTATCTGAAATTACTGGATATCTACTGTACTTTCTGGTGTTTCAAGCTAGCTACTTGTACCGTGGTGCAAGATTCCTTGATGAGACCAACCTATCTCCACCTTAAGATGCACTGCGCTCCACCTTCTAGGACAATAAATTACTTGAACTGAAAGTGGGGCTGCAACTCTGAGCCCTGAATCAGATATGTTTGCTTTGTCAGAGTGTTTTTAATTAACTTTACTTCATCAGGTTCATAGTTGGAGGGAGTGGGAAGAGGAGGCTCATATGGATCGCCATGATGCATTATCAGGTACTTAAATGACATAACTCTTTGATACGTTGTGGTTGTTGATTTCAGCACTCCGTACTTTTAATCATTTGCTACTAGAATTAGGAAGGATGTTTACATATGAACAGGAAATTGCTGGAAAAGATTTAAAAATGCTGGACAACTTATGACAACATGTAGGAAACAAAAGAAGAAAATTGTTAAGAGCTCTGGAAAACTATTGTGCTCTGAATTTTTGTGAACCACTAGAAGATCTGAAGTTCAAAAGTTCAGATTTGGAGGCCGTTGGAGAGAAAAGATGTGAGGGGTTTAAGTGATTCATAAGTGAAGTAGATTAATATTAGCATAAATTAATTGGTTTTGTGTAATATGGGTACAACCTCATGTAGGACCATTATTAAAAGTTTGACCCAACATTCTCTTCGATCCATGAAATATCTACAAAGGCAAACAAATAAACTAAAAAAAGGAAACTCTTATAGTAGACTGTTGGAAGTTTCTAAGCATAATAAAATTTTGCTAATAAAGCAAAATTTCTTAAGAAACTAAATTTCTGAACTTAATAAATTTTCCATTCAGCCTCCCCTTCATTCCTTATTTTCAGAACAAGTGCCTGGGTATTTGAAGCACCTTGGCACATCATTTTGCAAAAAAGTTGCCATTGTGCCTAAAACATTTTTCTGCCTGGTAATTCAAGTTTTCACAACGCTTTTCCTTGTTGATATTATGAAAGCATTAGTGTTATGAGTGAACATTTAGTTTATACTTTTATTAGAAATAACAAGAGAGGAGACAATCCGGAGGCAGACAACTTTTGTCAGATATCATGCAGCAAATCCTTTGGTCAAGAATAGTTTTCTTATCTGGGTGGTAGGTACAGACTTTGTCTTTCATTTCTTAGTTGCTTTTGTTTGTAGTAATATTTGCTTGCTTGCTTGGTATATAACTCTTGTTTTTAGTAATACAACTACCGTTTTTGATGCTTGATTTCTACAATTATTGCTGTACTAAATGCTTTGAGCAAACAAAAATTTATAATATAAGGAAATGAAAAACCTTATACTGGAGTCTGATTTAGTACCATATGTTCTTCTCCTCCTCAATGCATGCCTTTTTCCTCCCTTGAAAGACAGCCAAAACTGTTGAAAATTTTTCTTTTTCATCTGGAAGAACTACAGTATTTGAGGCATGCTAAGACCATATCTGTGATGAACGAGGCTTGGTGTATGGATATGATTCATTAGAGCAAGTTCTTGTCTTAATGAACAACTTTCTGTTGTAATTTGTTTCTGTTGTTCTTAATGAGCTTATCTGTTATATGGTCTAGATTAAAATTTCTGTTGAAGTTTTGGGTTTTATCACCTTGCAGACTTGCTTCTTCCGGCAGTTTGGGCGCTCGGTGGTTCGTCCAGACTACCTCACTCTTCGCAAAGGCTTCATTACGGTATGCTGGATTCCATCTTTCAAAAGCCAATGTAAAAGAATGAAGTATTTCTTTGATGTATTTTGAGGATATGATTTGGAAACAGCATTCTTCCTATGATTGTAGCATATATATATTTTTCTCTTTTGCATAGCAAATTCTGGCTGGAGAATTGAGATGCTCTTATCACGTGTGAATTGAAACCAATACAAGGCAATATATTAAGAAATTGTGTTAAAGATTTTGTGAAGGTCTGTGACCCGTTAAGTTTTGGTTTTGTAGATGATACTTTTAAACCACAAATGTTTGGTTCAGTTACCTCCAGCAAATTGCAAGTTTGGGCTTTTGGATGTTAATATTGCAGATATGACAATAGGAAAAGTATAAGGTTTGTACTTCTTAATATGGTCCTGAATCCTGATAGACTATTGTCTGGAAGAAAAGGATCCTAATGTTTGTCAGACAAAACGATCCCAAGGTGTTTGCTGCAGCAAAAAGACTATCCAAGTTATTTGGCCCTCCAATTAAATTATTCCATTTCAAGGATGTTTAGTCATGTCAATATGGAAATCCTACTATTTAGCTGGTGTTGATGTTCTTGATAGTGTCAATCTTGTCAATGTTTATTTTTTAGCATTTAATCCTTTTTCATATACTCATGGCAGAATCACAACCTCTCATGGAAGTATGATTTTCACAGCTACATGATTCGATCTATGGAAGAAGAATTTCAAAGGATAGTTGGTGTTAGGTAAAATTAGTGTACTTAGAATGAATATTTGTTTGCTCAAGTCAGCTCAAGTTTACATGTTTGAATACTGTAGTGAATCAGTCAGCTCAAGTACCTGTTTGCTCTTTTTCTTGCAGTGCTCCATTGTGGGGATTTGTTGTTGCTTTCATGCTGTTTAATATAAAAGGTATAACATTAGAATGAATATTTGTTTGTTTGGGAGATTGCAGTTTCTTTTGATGAATTTACATCTGCATCTTGATTTTTATGGTTTTTAATGTCTATCGATTATCATATGCAGAATCAGATTCTCAAGTTTTAGTTAATCTTCTTTCTTAACTGTTGGCGCTTGATAAATTTTGAGTTACAAACTCATTAAACTTGGTAATTCTTTTGGGTTTCATCTTTTCACAACAGGATCCAATCTTTATTTCTGGATAGCCATCATTCCTATAACTGTAAGTAGAAATCCTTGTTAATTTCAGTTTAACCAGCTATCCATATTCTGGAAAGGAACTTCTTCCTGAGAAGCTTTAATGAAGAGTTCAAGATGTTTTGATTTCACATTGCAGTTATTCTTATATTTTGGTTCATTGGCAGCTTGTCCTTTTGGTGGGTGCAAAATTACAGCATGTCATTGCGACGTTAGCATTGGAGAATGCTGGCATAACTGCATACTTTGAAGGAACGAAGTTAAAACCTCGAGATGATCTTTTCTGGTTCAAGAAGCCAGAACTATTGCTGTCCTTGATCCATTTTATACTGTTCCAGGTCCACAATGCTCATAGTGATTAGTTGCTAAAAATGACCTATCATTGTTTTTATCAGAAGTGAAATTCATGTTTCTTCCTTATCAATTTTTGTTGCAGAACGCATTTGAGTTGGCTTCTTTCTTTTGGTTCTGGGTACTTCCTCTTTACATGACTGGGATTTAATTGACTACTACAGATGACTGACCTTATTTTAATCAGTTTGAATCAATTTCAATAATTTCGTTCCATCTGAAATCTACAAGGGGATTTTTTTTTGTCTAAAACTCCTGCTTGCTACTGGATTGAGTCTAACTAATCAGCAATTTGTTTTTGGTTGTATACAGTGGCAGTTTGGATACAATTCCTGCTTTATCAGGAACCACACGCTAGTGTATATTCGTCTTATTCTGGGGTGTGTATTTTTTCCTAGCTAGCTGGTTCTCTTAAAGATTTATCAACAGCTATGATACATAAAACTGTCTTTTCTTGTAGGTTTGCTGGACAATTCCTTTGCAGCTACAGCACCTTGCCGCTTTATGCATTGGTTACTCAGGTTCATTTTCATAGACGATGCGTGTTAAAATATACAAGGATGATATTTCTGTTCACGATGAGCTATGGAATTTCTCCACAAGCCATCATCATACAAAAAGTTCTTTCTAGATTCCAACCTTCAATGTGTGTGCCTATATAGGGTTTGTACCTGGGCGGGCATTGCCTTTTTTAAAAAAGATTCTGTACGGCTGAGAGAAAATAAGCATTGTGACCCAGATACTAGATACGAAACAGATTCTTACTACATAAGAAAATGATTAATTGATGGTTTAAGCATAATATGATTAGTGAATGAATTCATTAACATTTGAATGCCTGGTACATGAGCATCTGCAGCTTGTGCCAAATGATATTAAGGAATCAGAAAGTTGAGTGCCCGTACTTAGTGCCAATCGAAAGATAACCGAACTTCATATTTTGTTTAAATATTGAGAATTCACAAATCTAGTGACGCGGTTCTCTCTAGTTCTGAGAGATTATACCTACATTTGTAGTTAAAAGACTGCAAAATTGTAAATATGGCTTAAAAGAGGTTTTCCTAATAGCTCTATGGCATTATAACTTGTATAACACAAACATGAATTTCTGCCTAACCCCTTGCCTTTTTAATTGATGTCCTGCTTTTTGTTTCTGAAAAAAACAAAAACACAGATGGGAACAAACTATAAGGCAGCACTTATCCCTCAAAGGATAAGGGAGACTATACATGGATGGGGGAAGGCTGCTAGAAGGAAGAGAAGGCATGGAATGTGCGCAGATGATTCTACCATACATACTGATACTTGTACAGTTACATCGCTCGAGGAAGATGATCACCAGCTCATTGATATTCAAGACAGTGCCCCTGATGCCAACAATGAAATCGAGTTAGAGCCAACTTGCACTACAAATAGACATGCACCATTTCCAAATGAAACATCAAGTAGGGTCGGTACCCCTCTCCTTCGACCCTCAGCATCTATCTCCGTACAAAAGACACCAGATTATTTCATGGAAAGTATTCCCAGAGCATCTTCTATGCCTGCTAGAAGGGATTGAAACGTTGATGGCTTTCATCTTCGTAGGGATCTTACTGAAAACCCTGAGTGCTATCATTAGCTTCCTCAGGTTTCCTGCACGAGTCCTTCAGTGGATCTATATAGAGAATCAAAGTTCATAGATTACTTTTAGGGAGTACGAATGTACAACATGGCTTTGTACGTGAAAGAATAGCATACTGTAATTTACAAATCTGGAAATGATACAATGTGGTATATCCATTGCTTATGAATGCATCAGCTTACTGTTACGTGTGATACGGAAAGAAGTGAACCGAATTTAGTTGTCTTCCCTGTTTGTGGAAACGACGCTGATATATGCATGTTGCAGTCTGCTTTCTGATAAACGGCTTTTGTCTTGTTCCAGTTGGTGCCAAGTTGATTGCTATGTTCAATGTCATGGAGACATTCAGTAGTGGAACGGAATCAAAAAGAATCCTATGACCAAAACTCCATTTCAAATTCAACAAACCCATTAGAAAGAAACATTTCAAAGAAACCATTTTCTACACATGCATTTGTGTTTGCGGCAGCATTGCAGTAACAGTAGAATTGATCATGCACTTATAGCGAGGCTCTGGGTACGTAAGAAAAGAGGGAGATGGAAAAGGTTTTTCTTATAGTTCAAGTGATTATGTTATATATGGTGAAGGAATAATGTTCATCACTTCTATCTAATTTAGATCAACTCCATAGGAAAGCTCTAATAAGAAGGTATAGATAATCGGCAGAAGATGCATAGCTTGACAGGCTTAGCTTATGTAAGTTCCAACATCAAGAGAGAACAAATCAACTGCACGAAACAATGTCAGGGTTCTAAATACAGCGGCTGCAAAATCAACAGCAGGCCATTTCCCTGGAGAACTGCTCATTTCAACATCTCAAATACCCATCATCCATCTGAAGTAACAAATGATAGTCAGAGGTGAACTGTCGACCTATAAATACTGAACAAAAATGAGCAATTTGCAGAAACAGACTCATCGTGAAACATGGAAAGCTCTTTAAAGACATATCACTGATATTTTTTGCCAATCTGACAAAAGACTTAAACATTATCCCCATTGCCTGACTCTACTTCCATAGCCTGTAAACTTTCGGCCATCATTCGCTCTCTGTTTCGTGATTGTCTTTCTACAGCAACCATATACAGACCTGCACAAGCAGTGAACAGAAACTATCAAGAACATGAACCGAGAGAAAACAAAGAAGCTTGCGATGTCCAATAGTCAAAATATTCCACTGAAGCAGTGGTGAATCGAACAGTGAAGTGGAAGAAAAACATCGGTTGATAAGGCAAACAAGAAGAAAGGAAATACACACTGATTGCACTTCCAATAGCACAGGCCCACAGAATCCTCATTGACCATTTATCTGTAACAACTCCTCGAGCACCCATGCCTAGCTGCAAAATAACATTGTTAAACTATTTTAGCAAATGCTCATAAACTAATGCACTACAAGTGCACTTGAGCACCATCATAAACAAGCGAAGATTTTGATCTTAAGTACTTGGTCCTGAAAAGAAAAATATAACAGACAAGCACACCCTCAATGTGAGGTTCTCAAGTACTAATCAGGAACAGGTAAATAAAAGATTTACGAAACATTAAATTTGCAGAAAGACTTCATAGTTGGAACATTTCTAGTTGAATTGTCATCACGTGTGCAGATTTTATCAAGAACTTCATCCATGTGATCTATATCTATACTAATACAGAAAAGTGAAGTAGATTTACTGTTGATTAAGAATATTGAATAATTGAAAACAGTATATTATCGATCAAGACAACGATGCTTTGCTGCATTCATATAAAGTCTGTTGTCTCCTTACTTTGACCATAGTTCCTCCTCTAAAAACTCAAAACAAGGTGAAAGGCTGGCTCGTTTTGAATATTGTGATCAGCTGATCTTTCAATTGTTCGCCAGAAAAAATCAATCAGGACTTCTATGTCCAAACAACAGTTATAACCAAGTTCATCGATTCAACGACGGAATAAAACCCACAAAAATATAAACAAAACTGAATCAAATTGTAAGCAAGCAGATGATAAAAATATAAACTGTACACAATAAGAAAAAAGAAAAAACTGACCCAAAAAGAAAATGTTAACCGAATGGATAAATTGATGAGAAGGATACCTGCCTGAATCCTGGCGTCGATGTTGCTGCTCTCCACCTCGAGGGCAACTTCTGGCTTTACCAGTAGGAGTCTTAACAAAGATCTGCTGCTTAGGGCTTCGGATTGGTAAATAATTGACAGGTGACTTTATTGAGAGGGAGAGATCGAAATTGATAGGAACCACGAATGATAAATTAAAATTAAATTTTGTAAACAAACAAAATACTTTTTAATATTTTCCACGTTACAAAAGAATTTTAATTATTTTAAAGATTTCATTTGGATAAAAATAATATTTAAAATTTGTATTTAGAAAAATAACACCTTTTGCTATAACCTGATAATGAGGTTATGTCGTGGATGTTGTAAAATTCTAAAGGATCTACTCATTAAATTTTGGAAAATTTTTTACATAAATGTTTATTTTTAAAATTAATTAGTAATGATGTTATTAATAATAAAAATATGTATGATTTATATATTAATTAATGAATATATATAGTATTATGATATACTTCTTTTTTAATATTTAAAATATATCAAAAATTATATTTAATTTTTTCTCAATTCTACTTACCATATATTTTTTTATTTCTTTAGATGATTGTACAACCATAAAATTAAAATTTGATTATAAATTATATAATATTATAATTCATAATATTATGAAAGTTAAATGTATTTTTTATGAAAAATTATATCATTTATCATTTTTTAACATTTTATTTTAAATTTATGTCACTTTTGACTTTTCATTAAAATATTTATTAATTTTTTTATCAAGTTTTATATTTTATTCTTTTTAATTTTCATCTTTTTCAAATTAGGGATTTTTCAAATCCTCAATCCTCTTTCATCTTCTTATCTTCCATATTTTCTTCTCATCTTCTTCTCTTTCACATCTTTATCTTTTTCTTCTTTTTCTTCTACTTTACTTTCTTCATTTAAATATGCTACTTCTTCTTCCTCCTTTTTATGTTTGTGAGAAATTAATTATTTCTTCTTTTAATTCTTCTTATCTTAGATTATGCTTTCTCTTTATTTTATTTTATTTACTATTGCAGATAAATGTAAATACATATATACCATATATACAATATATGATATATAATATATAAATATATATCATGTTGTATAATATATATGATATATAAATGCATACCATATTGTATGATATATATGGTAAATAAATATATATTGATAAATAAATATATATTATATATACCAATCTACCATAAATATATATCATATATACTATTTATTATGATATATATTTACTTATTTATATTTACCATGAAAGAAAATAAACAAAAATATAATAAAAAATGAAAAAATATAATTAGATTATATAACAAATAATTGAAGAAATGAAAATAAAATAAACTAGATTTAAGAAGAAAGGAGGAAGAGAATGAGGAGAGGATGAGGAAAACAAGAAGAAAAAGAAGCACAGTAACATCAACATGAAAAAGAAGCAATAGCAATAGCAAAGGAAGAGGATGAAAAAATAGAAGAAAAAAATAAAAAATAATGGAAGATTAAGAAAAAATAGGTTTAATTAATTTGTAGGTTTATATTTTTTGAAGGGGTATTTTAATAATTATAAAAATTATTTTGATTAAAAGTGATAAAATTTTAATATGTAATATTAGATGTTTATTTAATTTTGAATTTATAATGTGACAAATTGCTAATTGATCTTTTTATTTATTTATTTAGATTAATTGACATATATATCTAGTTTGTAAATAAGTGATGTAATTTTATAGTTGATATATACATATATTAATTGATATTATATAATCTTAGTATGAATTTTAAAAGAAAGATAATTCAATTTTGAATCAAAATAAATCTATATAGTTTTATAGTATATACCAATAAGTACACTTAAATATATATGACTAAATAATTTTGTAGTTAAAGTATACATTAAATATTTATAGTTATGCTTAAGGTATATGTAATTAAGGTATATTTAAATTTTTTTGAGTTATGTTAATATGAATTTTAAGGGAAAAATAGTTTAATTTTAAATCAAACTAAATCCATATATTTTTATAGTATATATCAATAAAGTTTTGAACATATATAATATACAATATGAATACAGAACAATATATAATTAAAAGAAAGAATTATGAATTTTTTGTTGTTTGATATTAAATATATATAGATTGTTATTTTAGATATACTTAAAATAAATATTATTATATAAATTACAATTAAAGTATGCATAGAATGTTTATGTTTTATTTCACTTTGATTTTTTTAGTCAAGTATACTTAAAATATATGTAATTAAAATATAAGATATATATAATTGAGTTTTATGATTTATTCAATATTATTTTAAATTTTAAATGTATTATATGAATATTGAATTTAATGTAATTGAATATTATGATGTTTGAATTAGGAAAAAAAATTGATTGAGATTAATTAAGAAAAAATAATGTAAAAAAGGTAAGTTAAAAACACTAAAAGATGACATTAAAGAAAAGGAGAAAAAAGGTAATTTTAAAAACTTTAAATTAGGAAACCTAAAATAAATAGATGTTGTCACGCCCAGCTCATACCTGGAGTAACATGCTCCCGTAGCATGAGTATCGATCTCCTATAAAGAAACCGCTTGTTACACCCACATTAGAGACCTTAGAAGTTAGGTCTTTATGTGTGCATATGTGTAGATGCATGGTAGGATTGCTTGATGGATGTGTGATGTCTTGTCATTCATGATGATGGTTTATGCGTATGTATATATATGTTGCTATATGTGATCCTATGTGGTTGATTGTGTGTCGTCGCCTTATCGGGAAGCGTGTCTTCTCAGTTGGATGAGGGATGGTTTGTATCTATGATTTGGGATGCATTAGAAGTGTGTGTCAGGTGAGTGAGGAAGTTGGGGATGGTTAGGGATGAGTTTAGGCTTGCCACTAGGCAAGAGTGTGCATGGTGGGATAGTTGCTGTAACGACTCGTACAGGGTTATCACGACTCATTACAGAAGGTTATGCCTATGACAGATGGGATTTTGGTCGGGCACGACTCGTGACGGAGTGTCACGAGTCGTTACAGAGAGTTGGGCTTGATTTCTGAAGGATCGTTGCGTGTCACGAGTAGTGACAGGGCTATCACGAGTAGTGACAGAGTCTGTCACGAGTCGTGACAGTGGGTTACACGTCACTATTTTGACTTTTAGGGCAGATTGAGCTTCTTTTATACGCTTCATCCTTCATTTTTTTTCCTTAAAAGCTAAAACATAAAAACGTCCCTAACCCTATCAGACTTCCATTCTAACACTCCAAGACTTGAGAGAGAGTGTGAGAAGTAGAAGTTGACAGGGATCGAGTCAGGGTTAGAAGCTTACACTAAAGGTTGCTTGTGATTGAAGGTATGTGCTAGCTTTATGGTTTTAGCCACTTTTGGCTAATGATTGTTGCCATGTGACTTCAATGAAGTCTAGGCTTATGTTTTTGCTTTCTTTTGGCTTCTTGTTATTACCTACAGCTTGGAGACATATGTTTGTGCTAGATGTTATGTTGTTTGTGCTTGGAAATGTATGTTTATGCTAGCGTTGCTTTGTTTGAGCTCGCATGTTGTGTTTGATGCTTGCTTTCCTTGTTCTTTGGCTTTGTAAGCCTAGAATCGATGCTTGGGGATTGAATTCACTGTGACTATGTTTGTGTTTGCATTGGATGCATGTATTTGTGGTTTGTGGTTCCGGGACGGAACGTGTCTTGTGATTATAGGATGATTGACATGTTAGAGTGGTATATAGCTTGTCCATGCATTGTGAATGATGGCATAGCATAACATGGTGAGGGGATGATATAAGGGTGGTGATGTGATGATACGTACTGTGTCGCGGTATGAGAGGTACCGGTATCTATCAATTAAAGGGTGAGATGCTCCTACTGGTGCAAGAGGTGCCAGGTGTTAATTGATAATACGGGGGTGAGATGCCCTCCGCACGGGCGAAGAGTGTGAGACGCACCAAACCAAGGGCGAGTGCATATGTGGATTGACCGGGCATTCTATATTGTGAGATGTAGTATGGATGTTTGGTTGGGCAGAGATTGCCATGTGTATGTGGCTGTGTGCCATATGTATGGGGCTGTGTGCCTATTGCTTGGCTGTGTGCCGTGTGTTGATTGGCTTTGAGCCGTATGCGATTGCATGTCGTATGTATGATGGATGCTATGGATGTGCATGTGTATATGTGATTTGTGTTCCTAGCACCACTGAGATTTATTCTCAGTGTTTGTCATTTGATGAACGTAGGTCCGAGTTTCAAGGGCGAGCACCGGGGCTAGAGGTACAGCAGCTGGGCGTGTCTTGGACTTCTGGAGGGACTCCTGTTCTTTTGTATATTTGTGCATAGACTCTTTTGTTTTAGAATTGGTAGTATACCAAATGTATTGTATAAGAATCCTTGTTTTTATATATCCAGGGTTTTGTTGTGTATTCTTTGTGTTTATTCAGATTTCTTATACGAGCATGAGATGGTCAAAATCCCTTGTAGTATAATTATTGTTTTCCTGAGACGGGTGAGCGATGGTTATGCTACGGGATCTTGTCGCATTCCTTGGGCCTGGGGTCGGGGATGTGACACAAACTCTCCATATGGATCCTATATTAAGCCACTGATATCAGACGGATTTCTATTCACAACCATTTCATTCATATCAGTGGGTATCAAATTTCTAGATGCATTAGTAGCCATAAGACTGGGTTTAGTCAACATGATTAACTCCTTATAACCTTCTATTTCATCATCATTTTCATTGTCATCATCAACATCAAACCACATGTCGTACATCATTTTCATCAGCAATATAATCATCATCATCATCATGATGAAATATAATCATATATTTCATAAGCTGATTGAATTTTAGTACTCATTGTCATCATTTTCATCAGCAATATAATCATCATCATCCTCATCATCATCATCAAAATCATTATTTCAAACATCATGACCACTGTCATCAATCATACTATCACCAATTACATTATCCCCAACATTTCTACTTGAACCCCCGACTTCATAATGACTGGTTGTAGCACCTGTTTCAGCTTCTTGACCACCGATGAACTCCACAAATAACTCAATTAGCTGTAAACCCAGGAATCATATTATGAAATTAGACATTATCCGTACATCATGTTCATCCTTTATCTGAAGAGCACCAAAATTCATTTGTCCCATCGTATTCAACATCGGGTATCGATAAATGATTGATGTGATTGATGCATCAGGAAATAGTCCAATCGTTCTTTTGATTGTATACAATAATTAAGACATACTTAAAACATCATCCAGACTAGCCATTCTTGATTGCCCATTTACGTACTCTACACCAATTATTGTATTAAGATGTGTACCGCCCCAATATATTAAACAAGATGGAACATGTGCCATTTGAGCTTTCAACTGACTATACAAAACGATAATCAACATTGTCAACCAAATACATATATTAGCACATAAGACATACACAATACCATGCATGACGGAAACCTTATGAGTAAGGATAATTTACCGAACGAACTTATAAGTAAGGGTTTAGGGTTTAGGGTTTAGGGTTTTTCGATGATTTTATCAAATTGAATTTCATTTCATCAAATAATGTTCAAATTAATATCATTACATTTATTCAAACATTAATTTTACAAATTCATTTTAATAGTTTTATATTTAGGGTTAAGTTTTACGGTTTAGGGTTTAGGGTTTCGATTTAGGGTTTTCGATGATTTTATCAAACTAAATTTAATTTTATCCAATAATGTTCAAATTAATATCATTACATTTATTCAAAAATTACTATTACAAATTCATTTTAATAGTTTCATATAAATTTATAACTTTTACGGTTTAAGGTTTAGGGTTTTCGGTGATTTTATTTGTCACGCTTAGCCCATACCTGGACTGACATGCTCCCGTAGCATGGACAGCGACCTCCTTGAGAAATCCGTTACCTATACTACAAGGGATACATTTGAAAGATGTCGTATGGGGACACGTCCCTGTATATGGTGTGAACAATAAACCAATAACCCTGGACATCCAATTATACATTCACCATGGCAAGCAATAAAACCAAGAACTGTCTATTATATAATAAGAATAACTGTGCATAACAAACAGTAATACCCAGTTATACATTATAGACACCAAAATACGGGACAACTACTGCCTCTACGACTATAAAGCTACACACAAAAGAAGTTGGAGGATGCAACAAGGTCCAGTACCACTTTGAGATCCGTCTATCTCTGCTGACGACCTCTACTCCTTCTCAGCTCGCTCACCCGAGGGCTCTGAACTTACGTTCATCAATGACAAACGCTGAGATAAACTCAATGGTGCTAGTGAATATGAAACAAGTATATAACAAATATGGTCAACTCATTCATCACATATCAATATAATACAAAAGATAACCAGACGGTATCATCAGAGCATGTATCCAATCATCATACATGAGGAATGCAAGCATGCATGTTTTCCTTCTCCTCCTCATCTCTCATTCACTCTAATTTTCCTGTAATTGTGCACATTCCTTTCGCACATACTAGGTCCCTGTAGGTACCGATACTCATCTCTTGTAGGTACCGATACTCATCTCTTGTAGGAGGACATATAACTGTGGGGTGCTCGGCACCCATTTCCTACTGTAGGTCTCGAGACTCATCTCCCAAAAGGGAGGGCATTAATCTAATTGATTCCTTATAGGAATCCTATCATTTATATTGACCCAGCATGCCCAGAGCTTAGCTCTGCACTCATCACTCTCTTTCTTATTCTCTCTTCTCCTTCCATCCTTCTTTCTCGTGCATGTTCTAATAGCACTAGCATTATTTCACACATATATAACCATCAAGCAAACCATGAATACATCAATAACAACTTATCAGTAAGAATCATCCATATTGAGACCTTATTTAAGTCCCAAGGTATAAAAAGGAGCCATTAACAAACAACAAGCATCAACCTAGCACAAACTTGAAGTCAAGCTACTATGAATATAGGCTTGAAATCTCTACTCAATCAATTGTCTTATAAACTTCTAGCTCCCGTACTCTATTGGCACTTAGGGGCTCTGCTGTCAAATGACTTGGAGGGTTTAAGAGGGTTTAGAAAGGGTTTAAACTGATAAAGGAGGAAGAAACCTTTAATATTTAGCTTTTGACTCGTCAACTTAAGTTACGTACGGCCGTACCACTATCTGTACACCCATACCAAACTAAAACTTCTGATGCACACTTTTTCCTATGAGGGACGGTACACCCGCACCAATTTTGGTACGCCCGTACGTCCACAATTCACCTGACAAACCCAAATTCTTGTGAGTTGGCGTCCGGCCGTACCACCCTTTGGTACACCCGTACGCCTTCTCCCCTATTTGGTACACCCGTACGGCCTCCCGTACGCCCATACCAAAGTCTAAAATTACCCCTCAGCCTTCCCAACTCATTCCCACACTACCTAAACTCAACCAAACCATCCCAAAACCTATGTTTCCTCAATCCTGAACCAAATATACCAGTTCCAACACACATATCAACCCTAAGCATGTGCTATACACCATATCACCTACCATACACCATCAACCATATACACATATCTCCATATACATACATACACATATACATACATACATAAACAAATACAGCAGTATACACATCATGATCCTACCCTGCATCTAATACATTTACATGCATTAACGCAAGCCTACCAAGGTGCCTAATGTGGATATGATAACTCTCTCCCCCTAAAAAGAAATTTTGACCTTGAAATTCTAACTTAACTTACTAGGAAAGAGGTATGGGTAACGTTCCTTCATAACTGACTCCAGTTCCCATGTAGCATCCTGTCCCGTATGATGATTCCATAAGACCTTCATCAACGGTATCCGCTTATTCTGCAACTGCTTCATCTCCTGGGCCAACATTTGAATTAGCCTTTCCGTATAGGATAAATCCTACTGTACCTCTATAGATTTAATTGGAATGACATGAGAAGGATCTGATCTATATCTTCTCAACATTGAGACATGAAAGACGTTATGGATCTGATCCAATTCCGGTGGTAAAGCTAAACGGTAAGCTAATGGCCCAACCCGCTCCAAGATCTCATACGGGCCAATGAACCTGGGACTTAACTTACCCCTCTGACCGAACCACATAAGCTTCTTCCACTGAGACACTTTGAGGAACACCTTATCTCCGACGTTATACTCTATATCCTACCTTTTTAGATCCATATACAATTTGTGTCTATCAGAAGCGGCTTTCAGTCGGTCCTTTATCAAATGTACATGTTCCTCTGCCTGTTGCACTAACTCAGGGCCAATGAACCTTCGTTCACCTACCTCATTCTAGTGTAATGGTGTCCGACACCATCGACCGTACAGTGCTTCATACGGCGCCATCTGTATATTGGTCTGATCACTGTTGTTGTAAGCAAACTTAATCGAAGGTATATATCTATCCCAGCTACCTTCCCATTCCAACACACATGCCCGTAGCATATCCTCTAAAATCTGTATCACTCTTTCTGATTGTCCATCGGTTTGAGGATGAAAAGCAGTACTAAACTAAACTCTGGTACCCAAAGCCTGTTGGAAGGTACCCTAAAAATGCGATGTAAACCGAGGATCTCTATCTGATATAATGGAGGATGGAACTCCATGCAACTGTACAATCTCATCCAGATACAAACCCGCTAACCTCTCTAGACTGTAGTCC
Source organism: Dalechampia spathulata (assembly GCA_948192965.1). Classification (NCBI taxonomy): domain Eukaryota; kingdom Viridiplantae; phylum Streptophyta; class Magnoliopsida; order Malpighiales; family Euphorbiaceae; genus Dalechampia; species Dalechampia spathulata. The sequence goes on along the minus strand of CANYBF011419301.1, from coordinate 4,824 downwards.
ATACGTATCGGTAAGAAGTGAGCTGTCTTTGTCAGTCAGTCTACTATTACCCATATGGCATCATGCTTGGCCTGCGTCGTTGGCAATCCCATTACGAAATCCATTGTGACTCGGTCCCATTTCCATTTTGGAACCGACAACGGATTAAGTAAGCCCGCTGGTACTTGATGTTCAGCTTTGATTCATTGGCATACTAGACATCTGGCTATATATCTCGCTATCTCTGTTCTCATTCCAACCCACCAATAATGTTGCTTCAGATCCTTGTACATCTTCGTACTCCCGGGGTGATAGGAACATATTGAACTGTGAGCTTCTTCCAAAATCTATCGTTTCAGCTCCTCATCTACCGGAATGTACAAATGCATCCTGTGTCTCAGATTCCCATCACTGTCTACTGTAAATAATGTCATTCTGCCCGTCTGAACTTTCTGTAGCTGCTTTTGATACTCCTCATCACTTACTGCACTCCTCTGAATCAGATTTGTCAACACTGGCTTAATCTGTAACTGTAATTGTGCCAGTATTCAATCAGGTTGCATAATCAATAAGGTATTCAATTGTCGCATCTCATACACTAACAATAAGGATGATTGTCTTAGGCCCGCAATCATCTTGCGACTCAATGCATCTGCTACTGAATTAGCCTTACCTAGGTGGTAGTCGATTACACAATCATAATCCTTAACCAATTCGAGCCAACATCGTTGTCTCAAGTTTAGCTCCTTCTGCGTACCTAGGTATTTCAAGCTCTTGTGATCCATATATATATAGCATATTTCCCCATACAAGTAGTATCGCCAAATCTTTAATGCAAACACTATAGCTGCCAATGCTAAATCATACGTCAGGTAGTTCTTCTCGTGGGGTTTCAGTTACCGTGAAGCATATGCAATCACCTTCCGATCTTGCATCAGAACACACCCTAGGCCATTAAGTGAGGCGTCACTATATATCACGAATACCTTTCCAGATATGGGGAGGGTCAAAACCGGAGCCTGAGTCAAACAATCCTTCAATCTGTCAAAACTTCTCTGGCAGTCTTTTGACCAGTAAAAAGGAACATCCTTTCAAAGTAAAGTCGTTAGTGGTAAGGCAATTATCGAGAAGCCCTTCACAAACCATCGATAATACCCGACCAAACCCAGGAAACTGCGGATCTCGCTGACATTCCGTGGAGCTGGCCAATGCAATACTGCTTCTATCTTACTTAGATCCACCCTAATCCCCTCTGCGGAGATAACATGCCCTAGAAATGCCACTTGCTCTAACCAGAAGGTGCACTTAGAGAGCTTCCCATATAGTTGTCTCTCTCACAGCCGTTGCAACATTAAACGAAGGTGTTCATCATGTTTCTTCCGCGTCTTCAAATACATCAATATGTCATCAATGAACTACAAATCGATCTAGATAATTTATAAAAATCATGTTCATTAAAGCCATAAATGCTGCTGGTGCATTCATCAATCCAAATGGCATTACTAGGAACTCGTAATGCCCGTAGCGGGTTCGAAAAGCTATCTTCGTTATGCTACCTTCTTTCACCTGTAACTGATGATACCCCGATCGTAGATCAATCTTAGAAAATACTGTGGCATCCTTTAGTTGATCAAACAGGTCATCAATGCATGGTAAGGGATATCTATTCTTGATAGTTACCTTGTTTAGTTGCCTATAATCAACATACATCCGCATCGTACCATCTTTCTTTTTAACAAACAATATTGGTGCACCCCACGGTGAGACACTCAGCCTAATAAAACCCTTCTCGAGTAACTCTTGCAACTGTACCTTAAGCCCCCTCAACTCTAATGGTGCCATCCGATAAGAGGTAATTGAAATCGGTTCTATCCCCGGTAATACCTTAATTTCAAACTCTATCTCTCTCTCCAGTGGTAACTCAGGTAGCTCTTCTAGAAACACATCCGGGAAGTCACACATTGTTGGAATGTCTGAAAACTGTAATCCCCTCTATCTAGTATCAATTACGTGTGCCAAGATTGCCTTACAGCCCTATAACATCAACCTCTATGCTACCACTGCTGAAATCAGTCGTGTGGTTACCGGCGGTACATTACCCTATATTACCACTGTGACCTGTGTTGGGTGCTGAAGAGTCACTATTTTCTGGCGGTAATCCATCACTGCTCTGTACTGTGCCAACCACTCCATACCCAAAATAATGTCATACTCACGGAACGACATCTCTACTAAGTTTGATAGAAAGCACACTTCACGTATAATTAAAGGACACTGCTTAAACACCCTATCAACAACCACTTCCCTACCTAAAGGACTCAATACCACTATTCTGTAACCTAATCTCTCCCATTATCTGTCTAGTCTTTTAGCAAAATTGGTATTAACATAGGAATACGAAGAACCTAATGCCTTATGATTAGAGATAAAAATAGTACTGATCACCACATCAGAGGCACGTTGCTGATCCTTTTGCACCAGGTTATATACTCAAGCAGGAACACCAACCATCTGGTAAATGGATCCCTGACTAGTTCCCCAAATCCTTCCATTGCGACCTCGAACTCTACTCCTACTCGATCGGGATTCTGAGGACCTCCCAATCCAGATCTCAAACCCGGAGTCTGCTGATAGAAGCTACCTTCTGATATAGTGTGAACTGGCATATCATCACGTGTGGGATACTCTCGAGCATAGTGTCTGACATTGCTACAATGGTAGCATAAATCCATCCCGAGCTGGCAAGCTCCATGGTGCATTCTGCTACAAGCACAACATGCAACCGATCCGGAACCCGTGCTGCCAATAGAGAATATGAGTCTCCCACTCTATATCTGATGAGGTAGTACCAGTCAAACCTCTATTGGCTGTGTAGGAAACGAACCCCTGAATTTCCCCCTCTTAGGAAATCCGGGTGATGAACTCAGCCTACGGAACGGTCTCCTCAGTGATTCTTGCCTCACCTGTCCCTCTTGAATGATCCGTTCCTGGTTCAAAGCATTGGCCATCAAGGCAAAAAGTCTTCATAATTGAAGTCGTGAACTAATGCCCGAATGTAGAGATCCAAACCTTGTTCGAACCTCTTGTAGCACTCTCTTCCGAATATCAAAATGTTGGTGGCGTAATAAGCTAACCGTGTGAACTCTCGCTCATACTCAGCCACTGACATGTCCCCTTGTCTCAAGTTCAGGAACTTGTGTAACTTCTGGTCCGTATAAGCCATTGGCACATATTTCTGTCAGAACTCTCTCTGAAAGTCATCCTATGTGAGCACCGGAGGATCTACCATACTCTGTGGAATGGTTTTCCACCATTCGTATGCGTCTTCTTGTAGAAGGGAGATGGTGTACTTGAACTTTGCTGCTTTAGGACACTTCAACTGCCTTAGAATTCTCTATATCTTTTCTAGCCATGTCTCAGCTACATATGGGTCAATGGTCCCAATAAAATCTGTAGCCCCATAAGATCTCAACTTCTTGAAATCTAACTTATACTCTTCTTTAGGTTCTGGCGGAGGTGGAGTTGGGGTAACAGGTAAGGTCTGACCCTGTGCTCGCATATACTGAAGAAACTGAGCAAACTGTGCTGCCATTGGGTCAACTACTGAAGCATCAACCCTCTCTGCCTGAGGCGCCCTCTCACTGGGTCCCCCTACTTCCTCTTGCCTCGGCTGTCTCTCAGCTCTGTCCCCTGTACCTGATGTACTCTCCTGGGGATTGAAATTGCCCCCTCCTTCTTCACCCACTATAATAGCTCTGTCGGTCATTCTACCTAATATTCTGTAACCTGTAACACATAAACATAACACATATACTAGTCAGTAAGAATCATCCATATTGAGACCTTACTTAAGTCCCAAGGTATAAAAAGGAGCCATTAACAAAACAACAAGCATCAACCTAGCACAAAACTGAAGTCAAGCTACTACGAATATAGGCTGGAAATCTCTACTCAATCAATTATCTTATAAACTTCTAGCTCCCGCACCCTATTGGCACTTAAGGGCTCTGCTGTCAAATGACTTGGAGGGTTTAAGTGGGTTTGGAAAGGGTTTAAACTGATAAAGGAGGAAGAAACCTTTAACATTTAGCTTTTGACTCGTCAACTTAAGTCGCGTATGGCCGTACCATCATCTGTACACTCGTACCAAACTGAAACTTCTGATGCACACTTTTTCCTGCGAGGGACGATATGCCTGCACCAATTTCGGTATACCCGTACGTCCACAATTCACCTGACAAACCTAAATTCCTGTGAATTGGCGTCCGGCCGCACCACCCTTTGGTACACCCGTACGCCTTCTCCCCTGTTTGGTACGCCCGTACAGCCTCCCGTACGCCCATACCAAAGTCTAAAATTACCCCTCAACCTTCCCAACTCATTCTCACACTACCTAAACTCAACCAAACCATCCCAAAACCTATGTTCCCTCAATCCTGAACCAAATATACCAGTTCCAACATATATATCAGCCCTAAGCATGTGCTATACACCACGTCACCTACCATACACCATCAACTATATACACATATCTCCATATACATACATACATATATACATACATACATACATAAACAAATACAACAGCATACATATCATGATCCTACCCTGCATCTAATACATTTACATGCATTAACGCAAGCCTACCAGGGTGCCTAACGTGGATGTGACATTATCTAACTAAATTTAATTTTATCCAATAATGTTCAAATTAATATCATTACATTTATTCAAACATTACTTTTACAAATTCATTTTAATAGTTTCATATAAATTTATAATTTTTACGGTTTAGGATTTCAATTTAGGGTTTTTGGTGATTTTATCAACTAAATTTAATTTTAT
>CANYBF011419279.1:0-14121 GCA_948192965.1 Dalechampia spathulata | reverse complement strand
TTCAAGCTTCAATCCAATCCAAAGTCAAGGTAATCAACAAAGCTAATGAAAAATCAAATTAAAAACCACTAGATCCTTTAAGTTTTGGTTGAAAATTAAAGCCAAAAATAAGTTTTAATTTCGTAGCTTTTCAGAGGTTTTAATTTTTTTTTTTCGTAATTTTTTCTTAAAAAGTCAAAAGTCCCATTTTTCTTAATTAATTTTCTAATTATACTGTCTGAGGAAACTTACCCGTTCGGGTATGTTTTAAGGAGAGATTTGGGTAAGTTACATACTCGTACGGGTAAGTAACATACCCGAATCGGTTCCTTAAGGATACCCGTTCGGGCAAGTACCTAAAAAGACCAAAATGCCCTTCTAGCAACCCTAATTCGATTCCTGAACTGCACCGGGATGAACCGAGATGCCCGTGAAGGCAAAACGACGAGGAGATAGGCTTGATTCATCCCAATCAATCCGACCGATCCAAAATTAGGGTGCGACAGGTTGCCTTCCTTCTATGATTCTCCTCCTTTAGCAGCTCCTCATATTCTAACACCTTGGCTACCATCTCATAGAAATCATGAAATTTCATTCCTTAAAATTTCTTTCACAGCTCAATGTCTAGCCCATACTGAGCCATTTTCATAAATCTGTTTCTAGCAGAAAAATCTTACATTGGTTTCTTAGCTTTTTGAACCTTGCAATGAAATAATTAGCAGATTCTCCATGCCTTTGTATCAACCTAGACAACTTTGCCACATAAACTTTTAGCTCAGTTCTAAAAAACTATATGTAAAACTATCTTTTCATTTCCTATCACGTACATATCGAATTCTTGAACAACATTGAGAACTATGTAAAAGATGCCTCTTTGAAAGAGTTAGGAAATATACGTAACTTAAAAAAGTTAAATTTTTATAATTTGTTTATTCACCACACTTAATGGTAAATGTGGCAATATGTTCAATAGTTGATTACTTATCTTCTCCTGTAAATAAGGAGAAATCAGGAATCCTATAACCCTTAGGATAAGGATTCTCTCTGTCAATAAAATCAGGATATGGTTTATAAAACTCTGGATGTCCTATTTATCATAGACCAGGTCTGTACAGCTCCTGCACCACTTCCCTTATAATGTCAATATTAACTGATATAAGCTATGGTGAAGGAAATGATCTTCTCCTTACATTACCCCCCGGGCTCTGAATATATCATGAATCATCATAATGGATATGATAAGACATAGGATTAGTATATCCATGTAATTGATTTTGGTTGGGAGTCCTGTCTATAGTTTGGCGGCTTCTAGAAGGATTACCTCTTGGGGAAATGTGGATTTCCTCCCTCTTATGAGGTGGTTGATATGTTTTCCCAACACCAAGATTAATATAAGGGATTTCCCCTACCCCTCGAGTTTCTTAAAGGCCTGTTTGCTCCTAGAGGAATCAACCTCTTCTACTTTTGCTACAGCAATTATCTTACCGGTAGTTTCCATAGTCTTAGTTGCATCTACAACTGACTTAGTCAAATCTTTATTAACATCTCCCACAGAAGCTGCAATTTATTGGGCTACTTATAACTAACATTAGCCTAATGTAGAATTTCTCACTTCTTGAGGATAGCACGACCATAAGAGAGGCTTGTATAGTTTCCTCTACTTCTATATCTTGGAGAAATTCCCCTTACTCAGTTTGTTCCATCAAAGTTGAAACCCTTGCTGCGACAACGAGCGTTCCAAAGTCATGAGACTCAGATATAATTTTTTCCCAAATTACTTATGGTTCTTGTAGGCATCATCAACGGGTCCTACTAGGTATGCTAAAAAAGATGTTCGCGTGATTTTTTTTGTATATTACGAGCATGTTTAAGAATTAAAGTATTCTTAAACTATGTGTGTCTTTTGACTTCTTGATTAAAACAATTGTGGATATTCGATTTGCTTGTAATTGTGAGAATTAAGTTGAAGAAAATAATTCTAAACAAAAATGTATTATGAAAATAACACGCGATTAAATGAAAAAGAAAGTTATCTATAAACAAAAAGAAATAAACAAAGATTGAAGGAAATAAAACTAGAACGAAATTTATTTTAGAATGATTTTTAATAGTTGATTGTTCGTTCCTTGATGATTGCCCTCACTTGCTATTTATCCTCTCATAAAACCACCATTCCAAATATTAATAACTATCATATACCCATCTCCTGTACTTCCTCCGTAATTAACGTGATAAGTGCTTCTATCACATATCTTTAAGAAATTAAGCCTATTAAACTAATTAATGGCCTAATTTACTAAATATCCTTTAATTAACAAAAATATTAAATAAATTAATACAAAATTAATTTATTTAATTTTAAATTAATTAAAACTTAATTTAAACAAGGTCTATTTAATTAATTAATGACCCAAATTTTATAATTTAAGTCTCTTAAATCAATTAATGACTCAAATATTAAATATCTTTTAATTAATAAAAATATTAAATAAATTAATATAAAATTAATTATTTTAATTATTTTAATTAATTAAAATCAATTTAATTGTGATAGAAATATTTACATGAAAATAAATATTATTTTTTTAATTTTAATTCAAAGATAAATATTATTTTTTAAAATTTACATAAAGGTAAATATTACTTTTTAAAATTTATCAAAAATAAATATAAAAATTAATCTAACAAATAAAATAATAAAATAATTATATTATATTATATTACTAGAGGAAAAGAGGAGTTAAAATACAAGTCTACCCTCCACTTTTCTCTTTTTTTATTTTAATTCAAAGATAAATATTATTTTTTAAAATTTACATGAAAATAAATATTACTTTTTAAAACTTACCAAAAATAAAGATAAAATTAATCTAACAAATGTAAATAATAAAATAAGTTTTATTTAATGTACATTAATACATAAAATAAATTTATTAATTGTAATTAGTGGATATTGAAAAAGACAGTTTTACCTTTTTCTTAAATTTTATTATTTTTTAAAAGATTTAATTTGTTAGGTACTAATTATTTTATATTTTATATTATATAACCTAATATTTATTCAAAAAAATTTTATTTGTAGATAAATATTATTAATTTTATTTATATTTGTTAATTACTTATTGTTTTATAATTTATATTGTATTATTTAATTTTTTTTACCTAGATAAATTTTATTCAAACATAAATACTACTAATTTGATTCGTATTTGTTAATTAATAATTAATTTATATTTTATGAGATATTTATTAAAGTTATAAAATATCTCACATTATTAAAATATATATTAATATTTTCAAACTCATATTATAAAAGTCAATCAAAATAAATTAATTGAGCACACATCTCTCAAATTTATAATTAATATTGTAAGAGGGAAGAGGAACAAGTAAAATGATAAAATTTATTAAAACTAATTATTAATAAATTTTATTATAAATAATTAGTTTTAAGAAAATAAAAGTTTATTAAATAATCTAAATTTATTAACACTAATTTTATTTTATTTTAATAATTTAATAGCAATGGTTTTAATTTATAACAATTGAATTTTATAATAATATTTTATGAAGAAAAATAATACTTGTTATTATTTTTAAAAATATAAGTTATTTATTAAAGTTATAAAATATCATATATTGTTAACATATGATTTAACTTTTTTAATCAAAATTCTATAATTGTTTAGAATTTATATAATTCGATTATCTAAATTATTAAAGTTTAGAAGATAGTAATTATATTAAATTTGTAATAGATAATTTATAAAATTTATTTTATTTTATTTTAATTATCTAATAGTAATAATTTTAATTTATAATAACTAATTTTTATAATAAAATTATATAAATAAAAATATTATTTATGATTTTTTTTAAAAATACTAGATATTTATTAAAGTTATACAATATCTCACATTATTACCTTAAGATTTAACTTTTTCAAATTCATACTATAAAAGTTAAGCAAAATAGATTTATTAAGCATACATTTATTGATTTTTTAACTAATATTTTAAAAGAAAAGGAGAATAAATAAAAATGATTATTTTATCATCATAGTATCTTAAAAGAAGGTGGGAGATAAGAGAAAATATAATTTTTGTTTTACACTTTTTCATAAATTTTATTATTTTTTAAAAGATTTAATTTATTACCTACTAATTATTTTATATTTTATATTTAATTATATTATTTATCATATTATGTTAAAAGAGGGAAAAAGATATGAAAATATGAGTCTGCTCTCTCCTTCAATTTTAATTCAAATATAAATATTATTTTTTAAAATTTAGGTGAAGATAAATATTATTTTTTAAAATTTATAAAAAATAAATATAAAAATTAATCTAACAAAAATAAATAATAAAATAAATTTTTATTTAATGTAATTAGTGCATAAAATAAATTTATTAATTGTAATTAATGTATTATTTTATATCATAGTATATTAAAAGAGGGAAAGAAGGATATTGGAAAAGATAGTTTCACCCTTCCCCCTAAATTTTCTTATTTTCTAAAAGATTTAATTTGTTAACTACTAATTATTTTATAATTTATATTATATTATATTATTTTTATTTAAATAAATTTTATTCAAAGATATTTGTTAAAATTATATAATATCTCACATTGTTAATTGAAGATTTAACTTTTCAAATTTATACTATAAAAGTTAAATAAAGTAGATTTATTCAGCATATATCTCTTAATTTTTTAATTAATATTTGAAAAGAGAAGAAGAATGAATAAAAATAATAATTTTACCATCATAATATATTGTAGATATCAAAAAATTTCAAATTAATTTCTAGATCAATTAAATAAATATTTTGATCTATGAAATTAATTAGATTAAATAATTATTTTAATCTAATAAATGAAATATATTTTATGGATCAATTAAATAAACATTTTTGATCTATAAAATAATTAGATTAAATGATTATCTTAATCTAATAAATCAAATGAATTTTAAACCAATCAAAATTATCTGGTTTATTATCTAGAATTAAATTATTTTAATAGTAAGATAAATACTATTAAAATAATAAATAAATGAAGGGATAATTGTTTTAAAGTGAAGATATGTGTTAAATCTGTAAATTCCTTTTACTCCAAATCACTATAAATAGGAGGCCTCCCTTCATTTCAAAGAACACACATTTTGGAAGCCAGAAGCCAGAAGCAACAAGAAGCTCACAAGCTGCAAGCTCTCCAAGCATTCAAGACCTCAAGGTGTTCTTCAAGATCAAAGGTGTTCTTCAAGTTCATTAAGGCGTTCAAGGAGTCCATCAAGGTGTTCATCAAGTTCATTAAGGTGTTCTTCATCCAAGGTGAAATTTGATTCAAGATCAAGCCCCTAAAGCACTTGAATCGTGTTCCTCACCAAAAATCAAGTTTAATTCAAGATTAAGCTACAAAAGCCCTTGAATCAAGTTCTTGCTTCGAAATTCGAATCGGAGGATTTAAATTCTTTGTTATAGAATTTTATATTAAAGATTGTAACCCGCTTCAAATTAATAAAATTATTTATTGCTCAATTTCTAATTCAATTCATTTTGTTTTATAGATTTTGCACACTACAACGTTATTTTTAAATTCCACTTTTAAGCATCTTAAATGTAATTTTATTAAATTATTTATTATTTTTATGATAAATACTTATTTATTCTTCTTGATAAAGATGATGAATAAAAATAAATAAATAAATAATATATATATATAACGAGTTGACGGTGAAATACAAAGACAAGCTTACGTAGGAAGCAAATGCCCTGATATATTTCAAAAAAATCCTAGTGCATTTTACACGTGTCTAGATAAGAAAATGTCTACTCAAAATAATTATATTTTAATTTGGAATAATTTATAATATGACGTACAAAAGATATGCTATTACCGAATCTATTTATTTAATTTTAAATTTATTTATTTGATTCAGTTAATTTAACATAAATATTTCATGGTTGAATTTAATTTTTTTTTAAAAAGTAATTTAATTACTAAAATAAAATGGAAGAAATAATTTAGTTTGGAAAGTAAATAAAAGAGAAGAAGCCACCGCTTTGAACCAAACCAAAGCCGCCGCCGCCGCCGCATCTCTCTCCATGCCAGGAAAAATTGAAAACCGGAAAAAGCGCCGTATAAAATCAACGCTGCAATCAATTAGAATTTTTATTTTCATTTAATTTATTGTTGATATAATAAAATTTATAATGTTTCGCATTTAATCAAATGATAAATAAATATATTATATTGGAGATGATTTAAACAGTAATTATAACATTTAAATATTGTTAACAGTATCAAGGAGTCATCCATTATTTTCCACGTTTATATGAATCAGACATTAGTTAATACAATAAAGCAATTCTACAAGCAGTCACTCTCATCTTATTATATCGAATTTCTCTACAATTTGGGATATTAATATTATTAACATTTTTAATTAATGTGTAAGATTGAAATCCACTAGGTTTGACAAATTTCCAGTGGTGAAGATTGCTTCAATCTTGTACCGGATTGAAGATGCTGCCATCTCTTAGTATATACTTTAGGATATTCCTTAATAATAATAATAATAATAATAATAATAATAATAATAATAAAGGGAGCCTAATTCATTAATATTTTAAGCAACGTCTAATTCAAATTTAAATTTAAATTTAAATAAAAAATTATAAATATATAGAAAATTAAAAAGGATCATTTATTACGTAAAACTTTATACTTTAAATATGAACAAAAAATAATACTATATAAACAATTTGTACATTTTTGTTGAGAAATATTTTCATAAATATTTTAACTATATGGAGTATTATTGGAAAAAGCTAAAAAAAAATTGAATAGTTAGAGGGATCTGGAAGATGATCCAGACACATGGATGTAATAAATTAATGTGGACAAGTACAATCAACATTGGCATGGCTTGGCTAAGAATGGCATAACATTCATTGTAGTACAACATCATGTTAATTACAAATCTCAACAGTTGCTCAACCACATGCTTCCTTTTTTATGTGGATTCTCCATCACATTTGACATCAACACAATTCTAATGTTTCTCATTCTTTTTGTAATGTTTTATTGTTTCTTCATAAACATTCAAATTCAAGTACTGGAATTAAGTAGTTCATAATTTGTGCATCTTTTAGATATCCTTGTAAACTTCGAGATATTTGTTTGAATCTAACTTACGTATTCATACTTCAATTGATACAACACAATTCCACTAGTAAACAAGAATTTGTATTGTGTTTATTGACATGATTCATGTGTGAAGATATGAATCAGATAGATACCTTGAAAATGCCAGACTCTTGTTTTTCTCCGATTTCCTAATGAAACAGGGTACGTGCAAGAAATCAATTGATAGAACCAACCAAGAAAAATAAAAGCAAGTCGATTAACCACGTCCCAGATTGGCCAGTGCAGTATCAAAACTATTAGTTATATTATAGATTATACATAATCTACTCTATCTTTTCCCCAAAATCCACCAGCTTTGATAACACACTTCTTCTCCATCTAAATGATGCCCTCTAAATATAGCCTCTATAAAATTTTGGTCACACAAAGGAAAAGGGATTAAGTTTTGTAGATGATGATACCACCAAAAGCACAGGGAAAACTGAATACCTGATACGGACAGAAATCACACTGTAAAATAATGCAATCTCAGTATACGCGGTTGCTCACAGTTTGGTAAAGGGACCTGAGTTGAGTATTCCATTTCTCAATCGCAGTATACTTCTTCATTCCCTTTGACCTGCAAAACGTTTTACGGTTATAGCAATGGCGGCAGAGTTGGTGATAGAAAAATCAACATTCAAATCAGTTCCCAGGTCAAAATAATTTATGAGAACTGAGAACAGAATCCTATTTCGGGAAGAAAGTACCTGTCACCACGCTCTAAAAGCCTGTTCACTTGATCAATATGCCCATCAATGCGGTTATCCAATATCAATGATACCAACAGCTGCTCGACATCTTTTTCTGGAACGTTCAGTTCCTGCAAGTCAACCAAGAGCACAGCATCTCAATTCAGCTACAAAAACCTCTTTAACAACCAGAAAACTATAACAGTGAAGAAAAGCCGTGGCCTTCACCTTTGATATAAAAGGAATCCTAATTCTGGTATAAGGTTTAATAAGCTTGAGCAGCACTTGAGTTCTGACATTCTTCAGTAAATCCTCGATATAATTCCGTATGAATGGGTCATCCATTATAGTTCTTCTGTTGCTCTGAAGTAAGTCCAAATAGCAACTTAAGTGCAAGCAAAGGAATTGACTAACAAGTCAACTAAACACCACTAAAATACATCAGCCATACCTTGAGGATCTTTTCAAACTCCAATATTTCATTTCGTTGATATGCCGCTATTAGGTTTGTCATGGCCAAAATCTCAGGGTCATTTTTATATCTGGTACATAACCATTACAATAGAGGAGATACGTGAGATCTGAAGATATAAACCATATCTCATACATTGTTTAGAATACTTACGGTTTTGCCTCTTGACCATCAAATGGATTCACTTCAGATTCCATCAGCATATTAGCCAGAACCAGGTATCTGTCGACCAAGATGATTAATGTAATTAGAAGATGGTCAAACAGTACGTTCATACCAAGAGAGAAAAATAAACCATCTTCAATAGCAAGAAAATGCATGAAAAATCATTGCTATATTAAGAATGTAATGATTAGTATGCAAACAAGACAAGAAATTGCTAGTTGTGGTGTACAGTGCCACTGTACAACCAACTACAGTAATTTTCAACTTCACATATTTTCTCAAGTTTCTACTAAAATGTATGTGCGAGAGAAAGCACCATTTCAACTATCATGCATCACATGTTAGTGAGTCCATAAACAAACAGTGGTCAAAGTTCTTGTCTTAGCTGCAAGCAATGAATATATTGGTCTTATCCCCTGCTAACATCCGTCTCTGGAAATACTAATAACTAAATACTAACCAAAGATATGAGAGACAACTCTCTGCCAACATTGTTCTGACATTTCATATACTTTATTCTGTTGGTATTTAGAATTGATCATGTAATTCCTCCAAAGTTCACTCTAATGATTCTGGAGCTATGGTACTCGGTATTAATCTTTTTGAAATTCTTGTAAAAACGTATAAGCTGCATTTGCACATGTGTATCAATGTAAAAGTGAGGGGCATGAAGAGCAAACATACTTTAGGCACTGTATGCGTCTTTGATTCCCAGCTTCATCATAATTTTTGAAAGCTTCAAAAAAATCTGTAGCAGCCTCAGCCCATTGACGCTCTGCCATGTGCATCTTCCCACCACATTCTCTAATTATTCCCATTATCCTTGGATGCGGGATTGCTGACTTGATTGCAAGTGCCTTTTGATATAATTGCTGGTAACCCAAAGTATAGAAAGACATCAATCAATATAAAATCATTGTACAAGGCTGAGGTGAGGAAGTATTGAAGCATCATATTATGTCATTCAAACACTGTAACACATTCACCAGAGAAACTGAAGAGTAGTTGAGATCTATACAGAAAAAGCATATCATGTAAAGACCTATTTAATCAATGTATTTCATAAGTACTATCGAACAGCGCTAATCAGATACCATCAGAACCTAACAGCATTAAGAAAGAAACCAACACAAAGTGTGTCAACTTGGCAGATGACAGCAACAAAGTTATTTCAAACTTTGCCAACTTAAAGCAAACCTATCTGTTTCTGTATGGTCGGATTTACGTAAATATTTATTTTTGTTTAACAAGTTTGTCAAGCACAAAAAACAACAATTTTTAGGTCATTCAGAAAAGCAGATCATTAGTTCATAAATTACGATCATCTTAGCCTAGCTCTTACAAACTTCCAGGTGTTTTCAAGTTTCTAGCTAATAATGTAGCCAACTTGTTATTACACATGTACACTGGTTTGACCACTCAGCAGATGATCCAACATTTAGAACATCTTATCATGGTTAAATGCAAACAATGCTTATTTCATGAAAGTTTTCTAGAACAAACTCTCCTCAAGTTGAGGAAGATCAATCAGAAATATCTACAGGATACACCACATCATCTTAATGATTAAGTTGAATCATCAGATAAACAGGGGAAAGTAAATCTTACCTTTAGTTTTTTGTTATTCTTGGTCTCAGTGTACATTTGAATTTCAATTGCGTATACCTCTAAGAGTTGACTGCCTTTCTTTTGATCATCTGTACCATCTTCCCGTTGACAAGATTTATGGAGTTCTTTCAGAATCTGGCCATGCAACAATTTAGTATCGCAAGTGATAAAAACAGCAGCAAACAGAATACCTAAAACAAACAGCCATGAGAAGTTACCTTGCTCATCCGCCCATATTCACCCATATCAAACCAAATCTTGCAAAGCTTAAGATTTGTCTTGAACCAAAGTCTCTGAAAAGGAGAGAAGCACATAAAAATCCTGACATAAAAGGGACACTATATAAAATATCTTACCTCATTCTTTGCCTCTTCCAAGGCTTTTAGAGTGGTCTGATAGAACTCTTGCAGGAGACTGAAGTTCTGACTAGCAGACCCAGAAACAAAATCCATGATGTTGTTTATACATTTCTCACTATAGTTACGAGTAACTGCTGATTTAATGTATGTAAGCATTTCCCTGTATGCATCCATCATCTCTTTATACTTCCCCAAACGATAATAAAGCTTTACTGTCTGTTTTAGTGCTTTAAAACCCCTGGTAAGAGGAAGAGCAATTATCTGATTAACAAATAATACCTTGGAACAAATAAGCAGTTTTATGACAGTTGGTGACCAAACACACATCAGTGGCACATCTGCAGTCTGAGATGTTTCATGCTGCAAATAAAAAAAACCAAATACACAGATACTTTATTTGTAGTTCAATCATGCAAAAACCAGCTTCTGGCTATGGAAAGACAACTGTTAATCTTATTTCCACTCATACAGCTAAGGTAACCCTTCACAAGTATTTTGCATGAAAGGACAGTTTCAAACCCTTTCCAATTATAAATGATTGCAAACGTGCAATCAATATGACAAGTAATCCACCAACCTGAAAGTTAGAATGAGATCTCACTAATCATTCAAACATAAGAATGGTAACTGACAAAGTACCAAATTTCACAAAGAATCTTTAATTTAGCAAGAGGAAGAAAAATTATTTTCCAATATTTGACTACCATGAACTCAAAAGCTATAATAAAAGCTGACTAGCTACTGACTTTGTAAATGTATGAAGTGAAACTAATGCAGTAGCAAACTTCACATGGTCATTAATTAAGTAACGTGATACATAAATTCAATACCAATATGCTTTTATTTGACTAACGAGCATCAATTTTCAATTTCAAAGATATGAAAAAAAAATCTGTCCATTTTGGGTTTACATGTCTTGTTAGTCTTCTTTTTCCATATCATGTACATTCTTTCTAATTAAAAAAATATATATCATTCTTTTCATCCCAAGTTAAAAATTTATTTCAAGCATGTAGACTACAAATTTGTTGTTTCTTTGCCTTGGTGCCTTTAGTTACTTCATTCCATCTGATTTGATGGAATTGCTATCAATTTTTAAATGCATAACCTTCTTGGCAGATATTCATTTTAGGTCCAAACTTCACTCATAAGAAGTGCACCTATCTTTCATCAAGGTAAAGAAGCTGCAACATATGAACCCAAACTAAAAAGGACTCCATGGAAAAACAGATGCACAAATCCATATTGTCTTATCTGACATCATAATATGCTTAAAAAATGATAGGAAGCACAACTGATAGAATAGAGACCACATTCTTGAGGATTTAAAAGCATCACATTGGCTCACCACTCTGCCTTCTCTGGCTCCATGGCAACAACTTCAGCAAAACCTGCAAGCGCTCCTTCAGGGTCTGTTTCTACCAAACCTTTATATTTTCATTGAAAAATAAGAATACCAGTTAGCAAACAGAAAGTGAAGCTGTACATACAATTCAGCAAATGGACAGATTACATTCAAAGAACAAATTACATTTATGATAAAAGTTGAGAAAATTCATAATGACTGGGATGTGGTAAAGTTAATCAAAAGAAACTAATAATGGATCATCCATTAAGAAAAAGGTTACAAAGTAAATTAATGAGAAAACATTAAACGCTGGAAAACTGTATAATTATGTGGTGTAACCATAAATTAAGTTAAGATATTATTAGTAGATAAAAAATAGCAAGTAAATAAAAAGGAAAGACATTAAAAGATGTCCTAACAGATACTCTCAATTACAAAAAAAAAAAAAAAAAAATTTCCTCAATTTCCATAAATCAATCTCTTCCTTTAGCTCAGTCCTTAAAAATCTTCTAATCAACTACACATATACTAATTTAGAAGCAATCGAATAATTCAAAGTAACATAAAATATCCTTACAAACACACACACACACACAAAGGACACTGTATTTTGATTTAATAAATAAACAACAATTTTTTTAAGAAGAAGATAAAACCTTTGGAATTATAATATTGATTTTCAATATCAACATCTTGTTCCTCAGGCTCATCGTCCGAGTATTCGAATCCATAATCTTCCATATCCGCATCTGCAGATTAACATAACTATCATCATTATATCAAATTAAATAACTGATTAAAACAGATAATCGGAAAGGAAAAAGAAACAACAACCAGTACCTGAACCCATGGTTTGGTTTTAATTAGAAGCAGAAGCGGTGAGAAATTGATTTACCGAAAGAAAAAAATTGGAAAATAAAATTTAACCAACAAATTGATAGATCGTCGAAGAAAGAAACTCCTCCCGATTCAAACGAAACTGCCCCAATTTCGAAAATAAAAATTAAATGAAATGAAAATTAGGGTTTTCTTTTTTTAGAAAATTGAAAATTAGGGCTTTCAGTTCAAGTACTTTACAGCACACTCCTCCAACTGTTCAATCAAATCCGCATTTTATAGTTTCTCTATTTTGCCTACGCTTATTTCACTTTTTACCTTAATTTTTATTTATCTATTTTTTTAAATCTTTTCACAATATTCTGAAATTAAAAATATTAATCAAATTTGAAAAAAATATAATTATTATTTATTATTACTAAAAAAATTAAGAATTTGATTTTTAATTAATTATGTTTTCTATTTGGATGGTCAGATAATTTCTTAATTTAATTAAATATTTAAATTATTAGTTAATAATATTTATATTAATCCAAGTATTTTGATGATATTTTTTATTTTATGTTTTGAAATTTTTCATTATTTTAAAAATTAAGTTGCTAAAAAATATAATTTATTCAAATATTTCTATTTAAATCAAAATGTAATTTTAAATTATTTGAATAATAATTAAGATGAAATTGGAAATAAATAGACATATTTTACTTTTTATTTTCATTTTTCACCTCTAGTTTTTTTATTGTTTTTTAAAGGGTGAAAATATATTGTGGATGGTAATTGATATTAGTGAAATTGTAATATAATTAATTATACTATTGTTTGGCACGAATTTGGAAATTGGTAAATTGCGGGCGTGCCACAGGTTCAACCTCAATAAATGTGCCTGGCGATTGTGAATTCCCAAGCTTCTTGAAACAATTTGCTTGGACGTGTATATTAGCTTGATTAGAATTGGCTCTAGGGAAAATGCAGACAATGTAAATAGTTTGAGGAATTTGTATAAAAAGATTAAGAACTAAATCAAAAGTCTGAAATGAAAAGTAAACAAAGCTTTGAAAATCAAAATGCTAGTCTTTGTTGTGTTGTGTTTCTGGTTTCTTTGATTGTCCCCCTCCTCATTCTCGTTTTTCTTTTTAATCTCTAGTCCTCCAACTACTGACACTGTGCTAAAACCATGAAACCACGTAACTGTAACCATCCTCTTCTTTTGCCTACTCCACGTCCCACGTTCATGAGCTATAAGAACACTTAACTGTTAATCCAAACTTTATAATTAATCAGTTAATTAATTACTTAAGCTTCCATAATTAATAATCTAATTAATAGATCATATTAATCAAATTAATTTATTTCAGCTTGTATCATTAATTAACTAATAAATTCAGCTCCAAATTTAACCTTAGGCCCAACAAATGCCCCCTGCATACTAATGGCTTCGACCCATAAAGAAGCCATTACGTATGAATT
>CANYBF011419133.1:0-10417 GCA_948192965.1 Dalechampia spathulata | reverse complement strand
TTCCAATATCATGGACTTTAATATATAGTTTAATACTCCAAGTAAAACAAGTTCATTCAAAACATTGTACTATATAATGAATAATGCCTTTATTAATGAAAAACGTATGGTACAAATACACATGATGCTCTAAAGCATACACTAATAGTTGGTACATCTAGGGTGACACCTCTAGCTACTACAGTGATACCTCCAGCTAATATAGTAACACCTTTATTTATATCATTGATACCTCCATCTATCTCATCAGCACCGACACCTCCATCTTTACCACCAGTACCTCCATCTTTGCCACCAGTACCTCCATCTATCTCACCAACACATCCATCTTTGCCACCACTTCATACATAGGAAGTTCCATCTGCATCTTCATCTTCTTCAGTAATAAATACTGGACCTTCATGTTTAGCTTTTGCTCCTCATGCTCGACATTATCATTTACTGTATCATATTGCTAATAGGATGTATGTTACCTTCACTTTTATTTGTCAATGTTATATGATTTTCACTTTCTATTTACCATTTCTTATTAGAAATATATTTGTTTATTCATTTAAGCTTGGAGCCATCTTACCAATGCTCCATCAAGGTAAGAGAGATTTTTACATAGAAGCTTGCCCCAAAGGGCACTTCATGGGTGGTGGTACCACCCATGATTGTTCATTTATATTAAAAGGAGTTTCACGTAAATTATTTAGTTAATGAGCCATTCAAATTCTATCATTGTATACTAATCATCAATTGCATAGTACCTTTCTAGAAATATTTATACTAGGATGAGGAGCAATTTTCTTATGAAGCCATCTACCAGGCTTGGAGGACCAAGGCCACTGCTCAGTAATCTACTTATATGAATTTAATTTTCAATAAATTTTAGTAAAATATGTTGTAATTATGATTTTTATTAAACCAAGGAAACTTTTATGTATCATGTGTAATAGGTATAAAGATATGCTAAATAAGATTAAGAGCAAGGGAGAGTGACCTGTTTATTATTCTGAGGCTACTTGAACTAGCTAGTAGCATTATTGGAATCAGCCACGTATGCAAGGGCTTTTTACACATACTTATGGTTCCAAGACTATGTCTGGACACAAGAGGGATTTGGTAAAAATTTCTTTTTCAAACATTTCAAATTTTATTCAACTTCTCCTTTTGTTATCTAATATATTTCATTTTTTGATGATTCAAAATGAGGGTAGGGAGCTGACCCCTTATAAGCTTTTCATGTATACACATACACGAAAGCATGATCAAGTCAACTTTATTAATGAGAGGTCACATCAAATTCATGTAAATATATTGTTTGCTAGCATTTCACTTTACATTTACATACCATAATGTAGTTACTATTGAATGTTTGAAATTTTTTTAGGACCGTGTTAGCCCATTGAGGCATGAGGTATCATAGAACACTAACAGTTAGGATGACTCTCATATATACTTAAATGCAGTAGGTAGAGCTTCTAAGGGATGAGTTTACAATCTTTAGTCATAGGCTCGTAATTACTATAATTTAGGGTCAGTTGCCTCAGATGCTTATGGCCCATCATAGACTTTGACGCCCATCAACATGGAGGCAGAGCTTTGATAACGAATAAATGTTATCCTAGATGTTACAATTATACAGTTTTAATCGATAGTTGAAGACACACTAATAGGTATACATGATCATTTGCAATAGCAGGGATTGGATCCTCAGCCATCCACCTCCAGTTATACAGTTTTAATCGATAGTCTAGATCATGATGATACAATAGTTGGCCCATTAGATCCAATATTGTATCCAGATTGTACTGATCCTCCAATTGATGATAATCCTGATAACTTATCATAGTATATATTTCTTCCTATTTTATACATTTATTCACTTCTTTAATTATTATCAAACATATTACAATGATTTGAAATTTATTATTAGGATGGATTTCATGCAAACTATCATTGTGTGTGGTTTATTGTGTTATACTGTGGATGACTATGTTGTACTATGAATATTTGGGGGCAAAGAGTTAGATTATGATATTGAATTATATAAGTGTTATTTTAACAGGTATTAAATAATGAATATATTCAAATTATAGAGGAAATGCTGTCAAATTTTACATAATTTGAATAATTAATATTATTTTAAAAATTCAAAATTAATAATAAATAATTACAAATTCATAGTATAATTATGTATATGTAATTTTTAGTTCCTTTTACTAAATTAGTAATTATAATCAAATAATTATTTTTAAAAATTAAATTTAAAAATTATGACACAATAGCAATAAAAGTATTCCATCGCTATTTAACGATAGAATTGAAATTGAACTATTCTGTTGCTAAATAGCAATGGATAGAGACAATATACTTGTATCAGTATTTAATGATGGATAGAAACAGAACATGTCATCACTATTCCATCGTTGTTTAGCAATGGCATAAATCCATCTTAATTCCATCTCTAAATTCCGATGAAACAGTTTAATCTCAATTCTATCTCAAAATAACAACGACATTTAATATGTTCCAATCCGTCGCTAATCCACTACCATTATGTCACCCCCATTTTAGTGACAATTAAATTAGTGATGGTTTCTTTTCTATCTCCATGTTGTTGCTAAGCCTATTAACGATTGATTTAACGATAACAAAGTCAATCGCTAAACTATTTTTTTTAGTGCTATGGCTTATGATCTAATGTTGTTACTAGAAGCCCGATGCTTGGGTAAGTGATCAAAGTTGATCAAGAAAAAGTGTTCATGTTAAGGCTTGCAACCGAATACTACCATTGGGAGCCCGATGTTTGAGCTAGATGATCAAAGCTTATCATGTACGATGCCCATGCTAAGGCTTGCAGCCCAATTCTGCCATTGGAAGCTCGATGCTGATCATGGTCAACTAATGTACCAATGGATTTACTATAAGGCTCAAAACTTATTTGAAGTTTGAGTCTAGATGTCTATTACCAAGGTTTAAGAATCGACTACTTGATTCAATAATTATTATTGGATCATGTGATCAACTACAAAACCTGAATGATCAACTACTAGTTCTCATGCTTGTACCATCATAAACATGTTTGGTCAATATCTCCAAAGATTGCATTTAGGATCCACTATCAAAATATGATACCCTTTGGTCAATGGCTTGACTTGTAATCAAAAGTTTGACTAAATTTTATCAATGAAATTGGAATTGAAATATTTTAGAGAAAAGACCTTAATTTTTAAATATTAATTTGCTAAATTTTGGCTGATTTTCTAGATTTTTCAAATGTTACAGGTCATGAAAATTAGACTTGTTAGGGAAAAAGATGTCACATCTGCATTCATAGCATCCTTACGTGTTTGCATTTTATGCATGGCTTAGAATGATTGAATGAATGATGCATGAATGCATAATGATTTTATGGATGCTTTGATATGGAACATACATTATGAATGTGTTATGGATGAATGCAATTCCATTAGACATGAAAATTAGAGAGGAAAGATATGAAATGAAGTGAAAATGTACCTAGGATGCCTTTTTAATATGCTTTTGGTGAATGCTTTAAAGGATACTGAAAAGTGAAATTCATAAGTTAAAAGCAATGTTTATGCATGGTACAAATGTTATATGATGAGAAACTATATGTTTGAATGCAAATTAGAAAGTATAAAAGAAGTTAGAA
The DNA here is from genome assembly GCA_948192965.1 of Dalechampia spathulata. Lineage (NCBI taxonomy): Eukaryota > Viridiplantae > Streptophyta > Magnoliopsida > Malpighiales > Euphorbiaceae > Dalechampia > Dalechampia spathulata. The sequence goes on along the minus strand of CANYBF011419133.1, from coordinate 6,753 downwards.
TTAAAAATATGTTAAGTTAAAAGTAAGGGTATTTTGGTAATTTCACCTATAAAGAGGGGTGTTTTTGGAAAATAAAATTATGTATGTAGGATATGTGATGTAAGTTATGTATGTATGAGATATATGACATGATAATTTAAGAAAAACTATTAAAGAAAATGGAAAATGAAATTAAGGAACGAACCAATAAGATGGTGACAAGTGTCACCATATGATTGGACCTTTCCCTGACTTCATGCAAATTACTTAATTAAAAGAGAAATAAAATGAACTAGTAAGAGTGTTTGATGACATTTTCTCTTCTTCCTCCAATCCATACAAACCACATTTCTTTTCCTTCTTCTTTTCCATTTCCAATCTAAATCCTACACTTTTTTAAAATAAAAACTTATGAATTTTATGTTTTTAAAGTTGTTTTTGCTTAATTCTTCTTGTATATGTTCTTATTACTTGTTGTTGATGGTTGGAATTTGAGTTCTTGTTGATGGAAGAATTTGGTTGGAGGTTGAAGATGATGAGGTTTATACATGGATTTTGTTGAATTGATGAAGGAAAAATGGAAAGCATACTTAATTTTCTATGTTTGATATATTTTGATGAAGTTTTGCTTATGGAATGTATATGTGCATAAACCCTAGGTGACCTATGTGTGAAGGACTCTTATGATATTGTATTATATGTGTATGATGTGAATTAAGTGAAGAAGTGTGAAGAAGATGAAGTAATATGCATGACAAGTGAGTTAGAAGTGAGAAAAATGCTTGAAAATAGTTGCTACCTAAATTTTATACTTGTGTAAAATTACCTTTAATTTTTTGTTTGATGCCTTAAATCATTGGATTATGTATGTTAATGATGAATTATGATGTTATAATGAACAAAATAAAGTTTGAAGGCAATTGAAATGAAATTGTAAAAGTTATGCTCAAAATGGTGCCAAAGGGGCATCATGTATGTATGTGTCCTTGTGTATGGCTACCTTAGGTAGTATTTTTGTGCATGAATGTTGAAAAATATGATATGGTAATGTGAGTACGTGTAAAGGTATGTGTTTATGCAATATGGTAAGATTTTAAGGTGATTAAATACCATAAATGAGACATGCAACCTAAGTGCATATAACTTGTTGAAACTGAATGGTAAAAAGGTAGATTTAGGGGTTACAATAATTGCATTTTGACTACCTTAATGTTAGATTTATAGGATGTATAATATACCATTGGAAATTTCTTTGAATCTAGTTTCCAATGGTACTAATTGTGCAAATTTCCAAAGTCATTTGGATGGTTTAAAAATTGATGCCATTTTCGTGCTCCAAATATGCTCATTTTGGGTGACATTTAGGCAGAATTTATAGGCATTCAAAAATTTGATGTTTGGAGGCTTTAACAATTGAATTTTTAAGTTTATGACATAGCATTAGAAATTTCTTTAAGTCTAGTTTCTAATGATTCAAGAATCACTCAATTTGGAGGTCATTTACTTAGTCCAAATTCTTGCATAATAATAATTGCACATGGAAGAGGTACATATCATATTGTAAATATGAGGCGATTAGACATTCCATTATACATCAACATAGTATGCAAAATACAAAGTAATTCAAATTAAAAATGACTAAATGAATAGTAAATTACCAAATGGATAGTGTAAATTGACCAAATGAGTAGTACTCCTTAAGCATGTTTCGGTCACTAACATATATAGTATCCAAGGCATCTAAACTTAGTACTAAAGTTACTTTAGTAATAAAACTCAATGTTACACCTAAGAATATAAGTATAAAACATAATATTGAGGTTAATATAACATACTTATGTAAATAATTGTAAACCTTATAAATGCTTACTAAATATGTTAATTACATGTCAATACACATAAGTATGACTTATGTATTAAATTATTCTTAGAATGTGATATATGAAATGCTTTGAAATGGAATGCTATAAAGTAATACTTGAATGTTTCCTAAGTATGAAAATTGATTAGAATGTATGAATAGTAATACTAAATGGTTACGAAATGGAAATGTGACAGGTTTTGATAGTGAATTTCATATGTCTGCCCAAGCATTGATAAGGGCAAAGAGGTGACAGGTTTGTGCTTCTCACTTCATGACCTCTCTTAAGGTCTTGAAATGATGTAGTTACATTAAAATGCTGATATTATTCATAAATTGGATACAAATGGTCGATGATATCATTTGATGTACTTTACATACAATCATTATACATCATTTATATTTCATGTCATGAATCATAAAAGCATACACGCATATTCATGATAATTATAAGGTGGAGAGATATGATATAAAAGGAAATGTACTGGGTCAACCTTCCTAATTGGAAGTAAAAATACAGATTCCCTCAACAGAATCATACAGCAACCTTCTTGATAAGAAGTAAAAATACAATTACATTTATGTTTGCCCTCTTAAGGGAGATGAGTACTGGTACATAGAGGGACCCAAAACGAAGTAAATTATGCACAGTATTACAGAGTGATAAAAGATGATACAAAATGATAAAAAAGAGAGTGTAAAGCATTAATGCATTCTCACAGATATACATTATCGTTTATACATGTTGCAAATATGAAAGTTGTTGATGATGAAGTACTTTATATGTACATCTATTGTTCATATGTATGAACATAGATTACAATATTTCTATATGGTATTTCTTACAAGAAAAGTTACAATATGCATAATACAGTATTTATTCTTATATCAATGACATGATTTATAGTTGATTGAGATATTAAGATGATATATATATAAAGAGATGATATTAATATACTGTCTTATGATTTCTACCTATGTTTCGATCTTATATGTTACCTGATGTATTAATTTATATCATGTACATATATTTTTAGTACCACTAAGCTATATACTCAACATTTCGCATTTGATGAACGTAGGTCTTAGTTCGCTTGGAAAGCAATGAGAGTAGCTAATCTGCAGTTAGCAAAGGTTAGGACTTACATAAAGCCCTATCCTAAAAGTAGTTTAGACTTTTATAAGATACTCTGAGATGTGATTCTCATTATGCAGCACTTGTCATTCTCATTCATCAGTAGTGTTTATTGTGTGCTATGATGTATAACTATGTTTTGCTGAGATGATACATGATGATGCAATTATGTATGAATGATGGATTTATCATTTGTAGCGATTCACTGTAGCAAATATTATATTGCAATCAGAGATACTGTAGTGATTCACTGTAGCAAATGTTATATTGCGAAAAAAAATTTATACATCCTTTATAGTGTAATTAATGATTTTTTTTCTTAGGAGGTTATTAATTATACTATGGGAGCATGTTACACTAGTTACCGGTGTGACATGTTTTAGAGATCTCTGAAAATTATAAATTTTTCTGAAGAAGCTGGACTCCTATAATAACCACTAATGAATATGTCATCATATGAAATTAATTTCACATGAAGCAAATGGACTGAAGCACTAGTTGCTTGGCCCATAAGATATTACCTCTATAAAAGGGAAGGTCTCTCCCTCACAACTCACATTTGCAAGCTTTCTAAAATTAGATTCCTCCCAACCTAACTTTGATAGAATGCTTCCTACACCTCAAGATCATGCTTTCTTCTTAAGCTTCACGCTTAATAAGAAAAATTCCCATGATGTCTACTTCAAAGCCATTCTTGGCTATCATTTTTTGGAATCCTTTACTCTAGATTCCCATCAATCTCAAGAACCATTAAAAAAGGTAGGAATCTTCAAATCCTACTTGGTTTTGCTAATTTAAATCACTTTTAGACTCATTTAAGATGAGAAAACATGCTTCTATTAAGCTTAGGCTTTGATTTAGGGTTTTCAACTTCGGTAAAAGTAAGAAAATGGGAATTTTGGCCATAAAATTTGCTTCATATGTTGTACATAGTATTATATACATCACATTTAGAAAATCATATGAACTAAATTTTATAGCAAAAATTCAACTTGTCAGTACTAAAAATTGAAGAAGAAAGCTTTATTCAAGGGTTTAGGCTTGTGATTAGGCATGAAAACATGTGTTTGGGGATTTATGCATGTGGTTTGGAAGGCTCTTGGTTTACAATCTTTATGAATTGCAGAGAGATAAGACCATAGTAGGTGCTAATAGTGCTTGTAGCATACACAAGTGGTATTCATGGATCCTATATGAGATACGAGAGTATATGGATCATAGCAAATTCAAGTGATACACCATTACTGCTATGGTAAAAGATGGATGGATTCTACATACACCTTCCATCTATGAGTATGCAAAATTGTTATCACTTCAGGTATATTTGTTAGGGTTGTAAGACTAAAGTATGTTGGAGTCTTATTTCAATTTGATGTGAGGCTGACATCCTCATACTGGTCTACTAGATATCACTCCCATTGTGAGGAGTGGACATTATATTACTTATCAGTGCCTTCAGGAGAGCACTAGGATGCCAATATCGATGAGACCACTACCATAAAGTAGTATACCCATTGTTTCTTATTGTATGTATTAGATTGCACACTTTTTAGTGATTCTTAGAATAGCATCCATATGTCAATGCTTTAGGCCTTACACGATCTGATAGTTACAAAGAGCCTTGATTAGAGTAACATTGATCTTTCTCGACAAATGTATTATTTGGATCTCTATAGTAGATACTGTAAAGATAGGATCATTAGATGTTGGCTAGTGATTAAGGTATGCTACTAAATTCCTTTAACTATATCACCCTACTGTGATTAATTATAACTTGTTTAATCATATTGACCTTGCATATCATAGCTTATAAGTTTGGATTACTTCCCGAGCCAATAATCTTGAGCTGTTAGTCTCTTGGTTTTCCATGCATGCTAGCATGAAATGTCCAGCACAAGAGTATGGAAATTGATTTGGATGCATTAAGGGAGCACATCAATGATCTCACCTTGGATCAAGTAAACATAGCAAATAACAACTTTATTAGTACAAAATTGCATGTAATTAGTTCAAAATATACTTGAGTAGGCATTTGTTGATTCTACTTTATATGTATTGGTTGAATGTTGGTTCATCTTGATGTTCTAGTCATCCTATATCAATGTTGATCCAGAGATTATGATTACCCTAACTAGCATTCCTAGAAGTGATTTCCTATCAGAGTTACCTATGGACTATCCAATATTCATGTAAGTGTAATTGATAGGGCCTATGGAGCTATCCACTTGTAAGGGCAAAGTATCAAGGCTGGTTGATCCAAAGGTCAACCTACTACCTCCAATAGTGGGAAAGGATATCATGGTTTGGCTACTACCACTATGAGCTCTCATAGGAGAGGTTCTTCTAAGAGAGTATGGAGCATTGCATTTAAGGCTATGCTAGATGTTAGTGTATGCTCTAGAGTATCATGTGTATTTGTACTATACGTTTTCATTAATAAAGGCATTATTCATTATATAGTACAATGTTTTTAATGAACTTGTTTTACTTGGAGTATTAAACTATATATTGAAGTCCATGATATTGGAACAGTGCAAAAGAATCCATAAACAGTTTATGGAATGAGATTCTTATTGTATACAAATGTTGAATATTTAAATATCCCTGATCATAGTATTAATAAGAATGGACATTATTAGTATGGGAAGATCAGCACATATTACACTTCCTATTTAGGGGTGATTCTCATTCATCATGACATGAGATGTATAAAGTGAATATGTGGATAAATAGTATATTACTAGTTCATTGGAGACCTTGCTAGTGAGATTTCATATGGATAATTGATCTATGTCTGTGAAATTGTATCTCACTCATATCAGTAGTGCAAGTATCCTTAGACTTGAGATGTCAAGGTTATCTTAACTATGGATTACTGTACTTTGACTCTTATGTTTTATTCCTCCTTAGGAGGTGTTCATAGTTTGGAGGTTGGGTATGGTATAACATAGTTAAAGGTATTTGAATATCAATAGAGAATTCACCACCCCAGATTAATAGTAGGGGTTATCTCAAAGATTCATGAAGTAATCTGTATTCAGGAATCTCTAGCCAAAGTAGGATGCCCGAGGTGAATATGATTCACAGGGGCATTTTGGGAATAATGATTATATGACATGAGAAATCTATTTTAGGGTATGACTTAACATGATTAGTCATACATTGAGTTGACATTAATCCATACTCAAACCTAAAAGAGATAGTGATGGTGAAAGGAGTTTATTGCAGCAGTGTCTGATATGAAAGGGTTGAAGTCAAACCAATGGTTGACCTCCTAATATTTGGGTAATCATGATGTATAACTAGATACCGCTCATGATTTACATTTTAAATATGAGATTTAATATGTTGCCAACATATTAAGAACCCAAGAGGTCACACACTTAAAAATGAGGAAACAAGCTAAAAGGGCATTTTGGTACTTTTAGGAAAAGTCAGAAAAATACTTATAGAAATTAACCAAACACCTAATGGACTTAACTTGCAATATTTAGATGTCCATAAAGTTCAAGTTGGGCTATTGAGTTGGGCTATGATAAGGCAAGTGACAGTCACAGGCCATATTAGTCATAGATGGGCCTAGACTTGACTTAAACTGAAAGGGTTTCAGCTTAACCTAATTTTTGAAGTATAAATATGTTGTTAGAAAGGGAGAATTCGGCCTTTACAAGAGCAATTATGAGGAAGAAGAAAAATACCATAAGTTTCTTCTTTTTCTTTGCTAGTTCACAGGAAAGGAGATAGAAGCAATCGTTGCTTGCTTGGATTCCCTCATTTT
>CANYBF011419070.1:0-11204 GCA_948192965.1 Dalechampia spathulata | reverse complement strand
AACCCAATCTCTGAAGAAATTCGGGCTGCTTTCCCTCAGCAGGAAGGCTCGGGTTTACATTTTCCTGGTTTGTTTAGTTGCTCAATTGAGTTGACTAGATAAGCCAGGTGGTGACTCCATGTTATTTTCTCGACGCGATCTGTCTAGTTCCTGTAGTAACTCATGGGTCTATACTTTCGAGAGCAAGCACCACGGCATTTCACGCTGAACAGCGTGCAGCGCTCCCACGTCCGGGATGCGCTACTCTCACACATAGATTAATAATCCATAAGAAATCTTAATGATAAGGCCTCCAATGAACCAATATTATACCGCTTATCCACTATCATATATATATATATTACTATCAAATATTTTCAATACTGCCAAATACTTTTATATTGCCAAAGTACCAATTTAGTAAGTAGCACGAATGTTGCAAAATAGAAGTCTGATGTGAAATCCAAGTCCTTTACCAATAACTTTATTTGATTGACCAGCTGCTGACTTCACTAATTTCCTTGCTCTCTAGAGTTACTAGTTCCTGCATTTATTAATTGACAAACACTGAGCATAAGACTCAGTGGTGCTAGCATAACATATAAAATAAGCATCATGATAATCATATATTATAATAATAGCAAAGAAATTATCATTTCAATTAATCATATTGTATCAATATATATACCATTTAATACATCACATGTTATTATTTGTATGCCATTATCATTAATAATCATCTTTGTTATTATCTGTGATTATTATTTTAGTATCTTTATTTATTCACATTTATCCTCAGTGTCATCATCATCATTTTTAATGTCATTATCATCATAGTAAATCATATCATCATAATGTTTCATCAATAGATGTGAATATCATGATCTATATTCTTACTCTGTATAATACTGTAATCATTAGCATATATGTACTTTCAGTGCATTTATCATTCCATTCACTGTATTTTCATCATATATGGATGATAATGTCTATCTGTAAGAATGCATTTATGTTATGCATTCTCCTTCTTATTTTCTTGTAACATATCATTTCATTTCATATGCCTTTTTTACATTCAAGGGCCATTTCATTTATATGCACGCATTTTACTTGGTCTTTCATATCATTTCATATCTGTGGTTCAACAAACTGGAACCCATTGAACATTCATTTCTTTTCTTATCATTTTTCTTTCTATTTAATTCCCGTAGGAATTCATATCATATTGCCCAGTACCTTTTCATTTACCATTTTCCTCACACTCGCTCATTTTCTTTATTCCTTATTTCTCCATGTCATGCTTTGTCATGTTTCATATGATAATGCAATAATGTTTATATCATGATCAATGAATGTAATATCATGCTATATCACACCTCCTAGTTGAGACATGTCCCGTAATGAAACCCTGATACTCCTCACTAAAGCCCCAAAATTTCATCACAAGGAAAAAAAATCACAAGATAACAACATCATCTCAAAGCATACAAAACATGACTAAATAAATTTTTTGAAAAATATCATGCATACAGATACCAAGGAAAGATGAGGCAACACTGAGTCAATCATAACACATAGTTGTATGCATATATATATATAAAACTACAGTTATCTCAATGGTACCAAAAGGTAATAGCCAATACAACACAACTGATATTACTGCCAAAAATGAGAAGAGGCATAGGCTGCATACACAATGCCCAAAGTAGTCCGCCTAATGTGTCCCGAGCTACACTCACGAGGTATACAAAAGCCGTGAGCCACACTGCCAACAAACTCCGCTACCCCGTCTAACCTCAGAAGTGTTTGGACCTGCGTTCATCAAACGACAAACGTTGAGTAAAACTCAGTGGTGCTAAATAAAAATGAATGCAATGAATAATAATATTGAAGTATAAAGAATATCAAATAAGAAAATACCAGCCACTAAGGTATAAAGTAAGAAATCAAATATCAACCACCAATTAATTCAAATTATAACAATTGCAGTTAGTAACACTAACACATTTCAGTATCATGTATATATGCATCATCATTACTATTTATTTTAATACAGTGAACAAATTAAATTCTCGTATAATCATCTCGCTCGTACATAGGCCCAGAGTCTTCATCTCACCCCTTCATAGAACCTAGATTCATTTTGGCCTTTTATTCATAGCATCTTGAATAATTCATATATTTTCATAACCATAATATTCCATCTCAGTTTTAAATGAATGCGTGCACGTGCAATTATGAAATGAATTTATGAGAATGCAATGTTTTACACTCTCCCTCAAACAATCTGGCTAATTGTTTCATCATAGTTCATCAATCATGTTTCTAATCACAACATTTTCTAGAATGCGATTGTACTCATCATTCAGTAATAATAATCAACATACGCAACTGAACTCAATGTATGGGAAGCGACTGTACTCAGCTTCCATATATACATATATCTCAATACGCGACTATATCTCAGCGTATAAAACAACCTCACTTTTCCATCCTTATAGCGCCATGTAGTGATGTTATGAAATGCTAATGAATTATGTAAGAATGAATATGATTTTATGATGTGATGTATGGAAATGTCAGAGTGCATAACATATTCATATTGTTTCTCATAATTTCCAGAGCATACAACTCAATGCATATCATGCAGTGCGTGTGTGATATTATCTCAGACTTAATTTTTAAGTCAAGTGTAGTTAGCACTGACCTTCAATTGTTTTTCCTTTATCTACGCGTCTAGGGGACACGTGAATAGGCTCCTTAGTAGATCCTGTAATTATATATATATATATATATATATATATATATATATACTTAGTAATATTCCGAGAGGATTTAATCATTTACTAATTGTACAATCATGCCAAGTAATAATAGTATACACATCAAACAATAATTATTATTTTCTCAAATTTCCTACTTAAAAATAACACATAAAAGAAAATACCATTTAATCGTCAATAAAAATTTAATTAAGAATAATAAATATGTAATATTTATTTTCCAAAATACATCTCTTATTATAACCTATGATAATAAAATTTTGTTTATTAATTAATTAAATTATAGATCTACTAACTTCATACAATCGGTAATTTACAAAACTTATATTAAATAAAAATTTTTAAGGTTCAATAAAACATATATTGATCATAGTTTAAAAGAGTAGTAATAGATAATCTTAAATTACTAATTAAATAGCTATAGAAATACCTCACTATATAAGTTTAATTAATATTACTCGTTGTCAATTATGTGCATGAAAAGTTTTAAGTATAAGCTTTTACATAAATCATATAAGGAATTATTTAATATAACAAGAATTTAATGAGTATTAAATATCAAACCATATAATTTTTCTTATGGTAAAACATAGTTGTAGCTTAAAATAGGAGTAGTGAATATAGAATACTAAAATCGTATAGTTCTCCTCATAGTTAAACATAAATATAATTTAAGATAAAACTTGATAATATGGCATTTAATCCATTATTAAGGTAAAAGATTACCACCTTAAGTAGAATAAAGGGATCCTATTAATTATATCATACTAAGGTTGCGTGAACACTCTCATGCTCATAAAAGAATTAAAGCTTCCCATAAAACTATGAGCATATAGTTCCTGTCGCAAGGAATATACACATTTGCAAACAATTTGGTTCATTTGGCAATTCATGGCAAGGCAACATCGGCAACAAGTTAATTAACCTACATCATTTCTTAAGCTAATTAACATACATTTTAATTGATGTTAAAAAGTGCTTCTACTCCTTATTTAATTTCTTGTATTCATTTAGTCAAATTAATCATACAAAGCCAGCATACATAATCATCATAATATGCGCCTGAATACCCAGAACTGTCTTGCAACAACATAATAAATAATACACTCTATAAAACCATTCGACTGTATCATGAAGCCACCCAAAACTCATATAAAACACAGTCATTATACTCCCATCTTTACAGTTATAACACTATCATCTATCTACACACAAACGGCAATAACTCTGCCTCAAACGTACATGATCACTATAAATTAAGAAGACCATCGACAATCACAACAGCACCATATATCCATCGTAACACAATTGCACCAAGAGAAGAAAAGAAAGAACTAACAGTAATAAACATCAAAGAAAGACAAAATTGGCAAGAAGGTTTCGCATTCATGCCCCTGTACATAAATGCCCTAAACTAACCATTACAATTTCTGCTCCTTTCAAAAACTCGTCCATACTCTAACCGAACCCCTGCCAAAGTAATGTCCACGGTAACTAACATCAACTCCCACTATTCCAATTAAAAACATCTCCACGCAACTTCCCTGCTACAACATCCATATTTATCCTCCAAATAAAGAACATGCAAACCGCAAGGAGAAGAAGAAGAAGAAGAACCCAGATTAACATGCAAGCCACGTTTAACAAAACACCAATATATATAGGCCTACCTTACGAGAAAAGAGTGGACCGATAACACCTTGATCCTTCACTAATCTAGCGAAACAGCACCATCCAAACAAGTAGCAACAATAACCCAAAAGAATAGCAAGAAAACAATGTACAAGAAGAGTTCATGCGATGAAAATTTAGCCTTTCCCTACATGCAAATCAGTACACCAATGCCTCAAGAGAAATCTTCTCTACTTAATCTCAAAATGGCACTACAGTATGCGGTGGTACATGTAAAACTCTCCCCTTTGAAAGAAGAAAAGAAGGAGCAGCCCAAACATAAGAGCATACGGCAAACAGAAGGAAAGAAAAGCCAAAAGTGATGCAAATAGGACCCTCCTCACAATTGCATGAAAAGCGTCCCTTCACTCCCTAAATTATTAATTTTCTTAAAACCAATATATCCCTCATATAATATAAATTATATACTATATAATTAACCCACAAATCCATACGCCAAGTACCTATAAATATATAAATAACTAACCTATGCCCACAAACATATAATAACACAATATAATATATAAAAATTTATAAATATAAATATCTATAACTAACAAATTATAATATTAAGAATAATAATAATAATAATTCTCTTCCAACTCTAATATCATAATTCATATTAATATTCAATTAATTACAATAATCAAATAATCTATTTAATTCCTTCAATAAAAATTCTAATAATTATGTGTATATCCTAATTAATTAATACTAACAATAAAAATAAATAAAATAATAAAAAAATTGCATCACGTCCTAATAATTAATACACCTACAATATTAACTAAATGTAATGCATCTAATTATAATAAAATACCGAATTCATCATTAATTATTTTAATTAGTAATAACACTTCCAAATTAGCCAACACATCAATGTGGTAGACTAAATGCAATGATCCTATGAATTATAATATGCCGCATTCATCAAATAATCTCCTAGTCACAAACAACACATTCAGTATATAAGTTCATCAACTTATATAATCAACCATTTTAACATCACTATAATAACTGCCTCAATTAATCAATAATTCAAAGATCATAAAATGCATAATGAAATGCTTAAGTTGTGTACGTGCATACGTGACATGTTGTTGACCCTGACTTTTCACCCACCTACGATTTCAGGTTCTTGTCGATTCAGCTTGGTACATGTCCTTGATATCAACCCCGATAATGCATATATGCGTCTTTGGCTTTCTCTGAGTGTTCTGAGTGTACAGAGCACATTACAGTTGGTAGGGCCCACCATGACATTTAATAGGGCCCACTATCTTTTTTAACCTTTTCTGTGTATTTTGTACCTACAGAACACATTACACTATGCCCATTTGAGGCAGAGCACATAGCATGCAAAATGCTACACTTTGGGCTTGTAGCACTATATGCCCGAGAAGGGACCACCACCCGGCGCCCACCTAGGGAAAATCCAAAGCTGCACAATACCTTAGAATGTCGAGTGCATCTCCAATGATATATGGCTCGCATTACATTTCAATCGTGCGAGCCTGTGCGCATTGCCTGAAAACACAACATGCATAGCACTTTACACAATGTGCTATACATGTTACTAAATAAGATGTTTGGTGGGGCCCACTCTTGAGATAAAATCTAATGTGCTCCGTATAGCACAACGTCTTAGAATGTCAAATGGTGCTTATTTGACATATGGCTCACGTTGCATTTTGCTTGTATGAGCCTGTGCGTATTGTAATGTGCGGAGCATGTTACACAATGGACTACGCATGTTACAAAATAAGACATTTGGTGGGGCCCACTTTCAGGACCAAATCTAACATGCTTTGCATAGCAATGCTTATTTGACATGATAAATGCGTTATATTTCACTCATAGGAGGTAGAAAATGCAAATCGAACACATAAGGTGCATAATACTATGCACTAACAAAAAAAGACATTTGGTGGGCCGATCTTCCAGACCAAATCCAGAATATTTTTCATTGTAAAATATCTTAATATGTCAAATGATACTTATTTGACATATGGCTCACATTACATTTTGCTCATACAAGGCGGAGCGCATTGCAATGTGAGTAGCATATAGCATAATGTGCTATGCATATTACAAAAAAAAAGACGTTTGGTCAGGAGCCCTCTTGGGACCAAATCTAACGTGAGCCATATCACACAATGTCTTAGAACATAAAATGATGCTTCTAGGGCATGGGGTGCACATCCCAATGCAACCCTTATGGGCCCCACGCGATGGGTCAAAATGCAATATGCATAACATGTTGCATAATATGCTGCGCACATTGTCAAAGTGTAGTGCACATTGCGCACATTCATTAAAAATTTTCAAATCCAGACCAAAATTACAATTTTACCAAACCCGAATTTTTCTCTATAAATATAGAGTTAAGGGTTCATCTGAGATGGTCCGAAATTTGCTCTAAGACCAAGCCAAAACTCTGCCAAAATTATCCCAATATTAATTAAATGCTTAATTAATTAAATCCTTAGGATTTAGAGACTAATTGGCTTTAGTTAGACTCCCTAAGCATGATTGGAAGCAAGATCAAGAAGAAAAACCTACTGCTATAAGGTAATTTTATCTCTTTATTCCATTTTCTTCCGGGTTTTGCTAAAATCCTTCTATTTTTAGCTTGATTTTGTGTTGATTGGCTTCAATCATGTTAGGTTTTGATTTCTAAAATTGTTTTATGATCAAAACTATGTAAATCTAGCTTCGATCTACCTAGATCCGAGCTAGATTTCACGATTTTGCAAAAATCCTTCATTTTCCTTTCATTTTCTAGACAATGTACGCCACACATAGGCAATATGTAGCGCACATTATTCTATATGCTGCGCACATAGTTTAAAAATTTTCCAGAAAATGCAATTTTTCTCGATTTTCACTTCTGATCTGATGACTCTAACTGCATTAGAGGCCTTTCCATGCCTCTAGTGCACTGGATCTATCATAAATCTCCCAAATCTAAGTTAATTTCAACCTTGAAATTAATTTTCCAAATTAAATGCCTTTTTGCTTTTTTAAAAATGAATTTTCTGGCTTTGATCTGCCTAGATCTGAGCTGGATCTGGAGTTTTGCTGAAAAACTTCACTTTTCTTCAAATTTTCTTGGAATGTATGCCACATATTCATGAATATGCACCACATGTTGCCTATATGTGGTGTACATTAGGTAATGTGCTATGCACATTACCTCTAAATTTTTCAGAAAACTGAGTTTTTCTTCCGTTTTCTCACCCGATCTGATTTTTCCAATGGCATTTGAGGCTTGTTCATGCCTCAAGTGTTCTAGATCTATCAAATATTTTCTAGATCTAACTAATTTTAGTCTTAAAATTAATTATTCAAGTTAAATGCCAATTTGCTTGTTTGATTTGCAATTTAAAGGCCGATTCAAACTCAAAATAAGGTACTTCCTTTATTAAACTTGCTCTATTTAATCTATAGATTGAGTTTATACTGATAAATTTGATTTTCTTGCAGATTGGTACTTAATGTGTGCCACACATTGTGTAATGTGCACAGCATATTACTTACATGCTGCGCACATTCCTCGCATTTTTCCAGAAAAATTGGATTTTTCAATCCTTTTTCAACCCGATTTGATTTTTCCAGTGGTATTTGATGCTTCACAGTAGCTCAAGTGTATTGGATCTATCATAAAATAATTGCATTTAATTAATTTTGGCCTGAAAATTAATTTTTCACGACCAAATGCTTATTTGGTTCGTTAAAAATGTGATTTTTGAAAGGATTGGATTCAAATTGGTTGAGGGGCTATCTCCAATTATTCCAAGTGATGTTAGCACTCCCATTTGATTTTCCATGATAAAAAAAAATAATTTTGCTTGAAATAATTTTTATTTTTATTAATTTTCATGATCTGACTCGTGTAAATTCACATGATTATTGCCAAAACTTGCTGGATTTTGACTCTTGGTTCATGTTTTCACATAGCATTAGACTAGTCAAATAAATCCTAAATTCATTTGTCACTAATGAATTTATTTGTGTTTATTTTGCATATTTACATCATGCATTTTTGGCTCATGCAACCCAAGGCAAAATGGTACCCAAGGGGGAGGGGACGTTACTTAACATCCTAAAATTATGTATACGCACGGATATTTATGTAATAGGGTAGAGTTATTTGGTTTGTAATAATTTAATCCCCTAATATCCCTTGTGTACCCCTTATTTCCTTAATCCCTTTCACCGGCCTTTTGGTATTTTTTTTATTCGTTGATGATTTATATTTGCTAAAGTATATGTCAACATGTCACATGCCATGTCATATACCACATCATACACTATTATGCCATGTCATACATATGTCATGCCATAACATACTATATTTTTTAGTATGCTTATATGTATAAATACACTAAATATAATCAAAATATGCTAATTCACCATCCAATAACAAGCCATTCGCCATACTATATGCCATGCATATACATGCCATTTCACATGTCATTATGCCATATGCCATGCCATGTCACATGTCATATACCATGTCACACCGTATGCCATACCACATGCCATGTCGTATGCCACGTCATATATCACTATACCATGCTAAATGCACATCATTATGCCATGTCATGCCTATGCCATGTCATTATACATATATGATGCATATGGTATGTCATTCACTTCACATATCATGCATATGGTATATCATTCACTATGCCATGTTATACATGTGCCATGCCATTTCATATATATACATTATGTCATGTCATGCATATGCCATGTCATACATCATTTCAGAATGTCATGCACATGACATGTCATACATCATCTCACATGTCATGCATATGATATGTCATTCGCTTCACATACCATGCATATGTCATGTTGTATGCCATCTTACGTATCATGCATATGATATGCCATTCATTTCACATGCCATGCATATGCCATGTCATCTATCTTGTACGTCATGCATATGCCATGCCACTCACTTATATGCCACATATAAACCATACATTCTATAACGCCAATACAATCCAAAAACACTAATGTATTATGTTATACGTGTTATTTGTCATGATTATATGCTTATATATCATGCTAAGTTGTCATGTCATGCATATGATATGTCATTCACATTCATATGTCATGCATATGCCATGTTATTTTATCGCTACTTCACATATCATGCATATGCCATGTCATCCAAATGCCATATAGCATTATATGCCATTCTACGTGCAACCTTGCAATGTCAAATTACATGTCAAGTTGTGTGCTTACATATACGCTAGTGTGCTTAGGATAATTAACTCCAACTATAATGGTAAAATTGATTTTAGAAACTCATAGAAATAGATCTTAGCCACATGAACCCAATCTCTGAAGGGTTTAACTAGCACTCATGCTGTGGGTCAGTTGGACAAATCCAAAACCATTCGGTAGTGACTCCCTTGTGACTCTTTCAAGTCTGTATCATTCCTCGGGGGAGCCCCTCAGGAAGACTGCACTTTTGCTTCAAGTGTGGACCTCAGTCTATGAGCATCGTAAGCCTTGCTCTAGGCTCCGATAGAAACCAACGCTTACAGTGGTGACTCCATTGGGGATATCACGGTGAAAGAGTGGTGGCATCTAAGAGTTTCCATATCAATTTTCCTATCATAGTTGGATTAATTATATGCATCACAACACTAGTCTGTGTCTGCACACAACACCTTGGTCTTGTGTCAAACTGATGATTGTGAGTGAGTGAGTACCTTGGACTCCATTCAACTCCTTGGGAAAACACATTTACCTGCACACAACACCTTGATCTTGTGTCAAACTGGTGATTATGAGTGAGTGAGTACCTTGGACTCTATTCGACTCCTTAGGAAAGCACATCTGCCTTCACCACTCACTGCACTGTACTGATAACCGTCAATGATTCCTGATGGATAGATACAAGGTATAATCTTATATCGATGATTCCATTTGGTTGGATAGGTTGTGGACAACGTGGCGGGAGACCGTAGCCTATTCTTAAAACCAGACTAAAGCCCATGTAGCAAGCCTAGCAACACTCCAAACTAGGACCCTTATTGCATGCTGTGTAGATCTTTGCCTTATCATATCAGTGGATTTGTATAGACCCGGCTTATTTTCCTCTCATATATTGCTCTGCTAAGAGTCAAAATCCTTTCATGATTCCATATGGTTACATAACCTCATGCTTATTCCATGGGCGTACTCTTATCATAATAATATGATCATGCCCGTATTGCTCTGCTAAGAGTCAGAATCCTTTCATGATTCTGTATGGTTACACAACCTTATGCTTATTCCATGGGCATACTCTTATCATAATAATATGATCATGCCCATATTGCTCTACTAAGAGTCGGAATTCCTTCATGATTTTGTATGGTTGCGTAACCTCACGCCTATTCCACGGGTGTAATCTTATCATAACAATATGATCATGCCCATATTGCTCTACTAAGAGTCAAAATCCTTTCATGATTTCGTATGTTTGCACAACCTTATTGTCGCACCCTAATTTTGGATCGGTCAGATTGATTGGGATGAATCGAGCCTATCTCCTCATCGTTTTGCCCTCACGGGCATCTCGGTTCGTCCCGGTGCAGTTCAGGATTTGAATTAGGGTTGCTAGAGGAGCATTTGGTCATTTTAGGTACTTGTCCGAACGGGTATCATTAAGGAACCGATTCGGGTATGTTACTTACCCGTACGGGTATGTAACTTACCCGAATCTCTCCTCAAAATATACCCGAACGGGTAAGTTTCCTCAGA
>CANYBF011418996.1:0-18175 GCA_948192965.1 Dalechampia spathulata | reverse complement strand
TTTTGAAAGCTTGTCATTTTCATCTTTCAAAACTTTGTTTTCTTTTTCAAGACTATCAAGCCTAGTTTTATAAGACTCAATTTCACTTTGCAAAGCATTTTTATCATCAATAATGCATGTATGCTTATTCTTAAGAGATTTGTACTTTTTAAGCAAAAGATTATTCTTTTCTACCAATGCTTCTAAAGCACTACAATCATCATCATCATTTAACTCATCATTGCTATAGTAAGATTGAGATGATGTAGTTACCTCATCCTTTTCATCCTCTTTTATGAATGCCATGAAGCATAGATTGGTGGCTCCCTCGTCATTGGACATCACCTCACTTGACTCGGTGTCATCATCCCATGTAGCTTTCAATGCCTTCTTCTTGAAGGGCTTGGATGGTTTGTTGAGGAGAGGACACTCATTCCTCATGTGTCCAGGTTTATTGCATTCAAAGCACATGAGTTGATTTCTCCTTGGGTTGTCTCTACGATTGGAGTCCCTTCGATTGAAATCTCTTCTTGGCTCAAATGGCTTCTTACCATCCCTTTCATTCTTCTTCCTCTTAATGAAGTTCTTTACATGCTTGGATAGAAGAGCCACTTCATCTTCGAGATCTCCTTCGCTAGTTGAAGAGGAATCTTCCTCTTTAGTAGCTTTGAGTGCAATCCCTCGTCTCTTATCTCCCTCAACTCCTTGCTTAAGAGTTATCTCATGTGTGAGGAGTTTTCCTAGAAGAACATCTGTAGACAAGATAGCCAAGTCATTTGCTTCTTTGATTGATGTCACTCAAGCCTCCCAATCCTTTTTTGGTAAAACTCGCAAGATTTTATTGTTGATGTCTTCTCTTTGGTACATCTTGCTAAGCTTCATTAAACAATTTACGATCACCATAAGTTGGTTGTACATCTCAGAAACTGACTCGTTTGCTTTTATCTTGAATAATTCATATTCATATGTAAGCAATTGAATCTTCTTGTTGTGAACTTGGTTGGTTCCTTCGTGATGCGTTTCTAAGGCAATCTACACTTGCCTAGCTGTGACACAATGAGACACCCGACCAAATTATTCACGACTTATCGCACAGTAGAGCATGTTCATCACCTTCTTGTTGTTGCAGTTTGCATTCTTTTCTTCTAGTGTCCAATCATCTCTATCCTTAAGAGAAACAACTCCATCAATGGTGATTGTGGGTGGAAAGTATTCTTTCCTCAGCATATCAAACAATTCACATCCATTGCTGTCCAAAAACACTTCCATTCGATGCTTCTAATATGGATAATCGGTTCCATCGAAGTAGGAGGGTCTTATATAAGATTGACTCTTGGTTGTCATAGGATCTTTTGCTCAATAATTTTACTTCTTCTAACAATGAGCATCAAATGCTCTGATACCAAATGAAATTCCTAGAACCGCTGACAACATGTGTGGTTTATAGTGGTTCGGCCAAACTCTTGCCTACGTCCACTTTCTCCTAAGTCTCAACTTAGGGTTCCACTAGAATCATAGTCAATTTACAAAAGGATTCCCAAATGAATCCAATACCCCATTATTTTCAAGGCTTACACTCTAACCTTTACAATATTGATCTCATAATCAACTCAAATACAAATTAATCCCCAATGGATTAAGCTCACACCAATCCCACAAAGATAAAACCTAATCTCTAGGATTACAAACAATAAAGCAAATGAAGAAACAAGCTTAAACTTACTTGTGATAGATGAATATAGCTCAAATAAGAATGCTCTGCAAGTGTATTTTTATTAGGAATCAAAGTATGAAAGTTCTACTTGAAAAACTAGCCGTTTCTCAAACTTAAAACTTAATTTATAAGTCACGTACAGTCGTACCAAATATGTACGCCCGTACGGATTCAAAACTATCTGTTAGAAAAAGAGAGGGAACTGTGGTATGGCCATACCACCAATTGGTACGCCCGTACCAAATAAGTTTTCCTGACAAACAATTTTCCTGCGAGCTCGCGTACGGCTGTACCAACCAATGGTACGCCCGTACCGAAGCAGGTTTCCTGACAAACCAAATTCCTGCAAGCTTGCGTATGGCCGTACCAATCAATGGTACGCCTGTACCAAACTCAATGGAATAATACACACTTGGTACGGCCAGCCGTATGGCCGTACTTCACAATAAAACTATTTGGTACGCCCGTACCAACCAAGAAAAGCTTAGAAAATTTGCAAATAACTTAAATTGACTCACACGAGTCTCAACAATCAAAACCTAAGGTCTAACAGATGTTAACCTTGATTTGCACACATGCCTTTGAGATTCCCCTGAGTATTCTAGACATGTAGAGCACGTTACATTTTACTTGTGGAAAGTGGAGCATATAGCATGCATTTCATGATATGTGCATATAGTGCTACATTTTGTGCATGTTATAAAAATATACGCATGGTGGACTGCCTTCTTTTAGGCAAATCTAATATGCTCCATATGACATCATGTCTTAGGGTCCCAAATAATGCTTGTTTGACTTATGATGCAGATCCCAATATGCTTACATTGAACGATGTACATAAGTCAAAATTGTATCATGCTCGGTATTTATTGTTACATGTTGCGCATATAGCATTTTTCTAGGCTAAATGCTACACATATAACACTATATGATATGCACATAGCTCAAAAATTTCTAAAATCCCACATTACAAAAGTGATTTTCTTAATCTTATCATCCACACCTATAAATATAAGCATTGTATTTATGGAAAAGGGTTCAAAAATTAATAAAACTTACTTAAACTCTGCCAAATTTAATCCTCACTTAATTAAGAACTTAATTAAGTAGTTAACTTAGGATTAAAGACTAATTAACCCTACTTAAAGCCTTAATCATGTTTGGAATCAAGATTACAGAAGCGTAATCTGTTTTGGTGAGTTGAATTCCTATTCTTTACTCTTTTTTCATTTGATTTTATTATGGGTTTCTGATTTTTGGGTTTATTCTTGATGGTTGGCTTCAATCATATATGTTTTGATGACTACCAATGCTTATTTGTAGCTTAAATGATCTATGATTGTTGTAAATCTACTGAGATTTGGGTTTAATTTTATGTTTTTGCTTAAAAACATCTTTTCCTTTGAATCTGCCTTATTACATACTGCACACATCATATGATGTGCACCATTTACATATGGTGCAAATCATGTTATGTGTGGCACATATAGCATCCAGTTTTATCAAAGAATGCTATTTTTCTCTCACTTTTCACTTATTTCCTGATGTGTTTTGAAGTCCTTGGTAGCATTTGAGGCTTCACAATAGCCTTAATGATTTAAGTTCATCATATATCATTCGTATTTCATAAATTTTGGCTTTTAAATCATATTTCTCAAGTTAAATGCTTATTTAATTTATTTAATTGATGTTTAATGATATGATTAATTTTGGTTGGTTGAGTTTATTATCTCCAATTGGCATTTATGTGATGTTAGTGACTCCCAATTCAGTATGTCATGATCAATTATTCATGATTTTACCATTAAATCATCTCTTTTTACTTAATTACTCAATTAATGCTATTTTAATTATGTTTATTGTGTCACTTGACATGTTTAGCTTGATTGGACATTGATTTGTTTCTAAGTGATGTTTCAAGTAATCTTAAAAAAGTCTGGTTTTGCTATTGATTGATTTTGCCTAAAATTGATTATTTTTGCATGAGTTTCATGATTCAGCTTGTGTTTATTCACATTTTCATGATTGTTGCCATTACATTAATAATTTTTCTTGTTTATTTTGCATTTTCAACTCGTGTTATCTAAGGTTGACTTTTTCCCAAATGGTTGAGACGTTGCTTAATGTCTTAGATTTTTGTATCATTGAAGATTCTTTGTAATAGAATAGCTTTATTCCCTTATTCCTTGTATGATTTAGCCTTAATTCCTCATGTATCCCTTATCTCTTCCTCAATCCCTTTCTTCAGGCCACTATTATTTTCATTTGTATTATTATGCTCGTTTTATCATTATTATATGATGTATGCCTATGCCATGTCATCTCACATGACATACCTATACCATATCATCTCACATGTCATGCCTATGTCATGTCATCTCACATATCATGCCTATGCCATATCATCCCACATGTCATGCCTATGTCATGTCATCTCACATGTCATGTCTATGCCATGTCATCCCACATGCCATGCTTATGTCATGTCATCCCATATGTCATGTCTATGCTATGTCATCCCACATGTCATGCTTATATCAAGTCATCTCATATGTCATGCATATGCCATGTCTGAGTGAATAGACCTTCACCACCTAAACTCATCTCTGAAGGGTTTGACTTAGCACTCATGCTAATGGGTTAGTTGAACCAAATTTGAAACCATTCGGTGGCGACCCCATCTTGTGACTTATTTGAGTCTGTCTCATTCCTCAAGGTAGCCTCTTGAAAAGACCGTGTTTTCACTCTAAGCAGGCCCCCAGTCCGTAAATTACAAGCCTTGTTCTGGGTTGTGGTAAAAACCTTGCCCACAACTACATAATAGGGATATGTTGTTGTTCCAAAAAGATAACTAGTTATTAAGTGGCCTTTATATAAACACTCATACCTTAGGCTATGTATTCATCCTTCATAAGCTCCTTTAAAGATTACTATCTAACAAAGTAGATGATTGTTGAGATTCCTATAAATAAGAGGTTAAATGATAAGATGACTTAACAGTAAACACACCTCTTTTATCAAAATGCCAAACCAATCCATCATATTGATTGTAAGATTATTGTTGAGAATCATTCAAATAAGAGGTTAAATGATAAGCTGACTTGATAGTAAACACACCTCTTCTATCAAAATACCAAACCAATCTATAAAAATGCATGACTAATTACAATTGTAAGACACTACACGAAAACATTAATTTTGTGATAGATTTAACGATGGACACAGTGTCATCACAAAATGGCAACGGAAACGAGATAAGGAGATGGAGAAGTTAAATGGTGACAACTACTAAATCTATCATTATATCCATCGTTAAACGTATTATGCGATAAAATTGACAACAGATCCATCGCCAAATTAGCGACAGACAATTTCTATCATTAAATTCGTCGCGAAATGGAGACCAATTTGTCTTCCGTCTCTATTTGGAGATGGATTTGATTTCGTCATTATATCATCACTATTTTTTTGATTAATTTGTTTAATAATATATAATATAAATAATATTAAAAATTTAATAAATAAGATTTAACAAAATGATGAATAAAAAAGTATGTATTATGAGATAAAATTATAATATAATTATTTAATTTTATTTGATAATATTATTAATAAAATTTATAATTTTATTAATAAAAATAATAATATTATTTCATTTTATTATTAATACAATTATACAAATACTACTCATATTAATATTATTAATTATCATACAAATTTTACTAATATCATTTAATATTAAATATTATATTATTATTAAATAGTAAAATTATCACAAGTCATTTTGTAATCAATACTATTTTTAAAATTATCACCACTCATATTATTAAATATTAAATATACATAATTTATATTTTTAATATGTAATGATTACAAAATTAGTGATGATTTATTTAATATTTAATAATAATATAATATTTATTATTAGATAATATTAGTAGAATTTGTATGATAAATAATAATATTAATATGAGTATAGTATATATTTGTATTGTATTAATAATAAAATGAGATTATATTATTATTTTTTATTAATAATATTATTAAGTTTGTTAATAATATCATCAAATAAAATTAAATAATTATATTATAATGATGAAAAAATGATTACATGTAATTATTAATAATAATTTATGAAATTGAGATTATATATAATAATAATTTAGATTTTTATTTTAATGATTATAAAATAGATGATTAATAATTTTAATATTGATAAAAATATAACATTTAAGATTATATTATATTAGTAGTATTTGTATTATTAATAATATTTACAATAATAACATTAGGAGTAGTTATGTACTAATTTTCAGTATTATTATTATTAGTATTAACTATTATTATAAATTACTATTATCATTATTATTAATTATTAATATAATTAAATAATAATAATAATGAATATTATTAATAATATTAATTGTTATGATTATTAAAATTAAAATTAAAATTAAATAATTAAAAATGCTTCCACGAGAATGATGTCATTTTGGTTAATGGAAAATGATGTCGTTTTTGTATTATTAATGAGAAGGATTTGTAGAAGGTTAAAACAAAATGACACCATATCCACTAATTAAAATGGTGTAGCTCAATTGGTACTCGGGTGGTAGAATTGGTACCAAGAATCCAAGGTTCGAGTCTTAGCAGCCGCAGTGTGGGAGTTACACCTTATGGGTGAGCTCTTTGTGGGTACCAAGACCATAGATCTCCCATCTAGGAGGCTGTTGGGTACCGTGATTTACCTCCTTCACAGTCCTATCAGGTCGGGGTGTAGGGGCCCATGGGGTGGGGGCATCACCTTTTGGTACCAAAATGGTGTCATTTTGAGATTGATACGTTAAAATGACGTCGTATCCATTAATCAAAATGACATCATTTTAACATAATTAATCAAAACGATGATGTTTTACATGTAGCTGTCTGTAAAACAAGCGAGTTTCTATTCTCCCCTTTGGCCATTTGCAATTCAAGTGTAACCCTAAATCGTGAAAATAAATTCTTGTTGATTTATAATTTCCATTCAATTCAAGCCTTATGATTTATAATGCAACATTACTAAAGTTTGGTTATTAATTAGACATTTTGAAGTGAAGGTCAGAAGGTCGGAAGGTCAAAAGGAATAAGGAGTCTGGCGAGTTCATCATGACTAAGAGAGTGTGCTGCATCTATGCTAAGTGATTTTGTTTGCTGAGTTCAACTCAACTTTTATTGTAAGGTGACTACAGTGATGTATTTATTGGGTTTGTGATGTGTTTTTTGATTGGGTTGGTGATTATTTATGAATGGTGTTCTTGTGATGCCTTATTTACAATTTAAGGTGATTTCTTTTGTTGCTGTGTTTGCTATTGTATTATTTTGTTAATCATTATGAAGATGTTGATTGAAGTGGTGCACAGTTTAAGGTGATTTCTTTTGTTATTGTGTTTGCTGAATTGTATTATTTTGTTAATCATGATGAAGATATTGATTGAAGTGGTGCACATAGGTATGATATTATAGAGCTTTGCATGTCACACCTCTAAGTAGAGACATGTCCTGTAATGAAACCCTGAAACTCTTCCTTCGAGCTCTAGAATTTCATTACAAGGGAAAACGATTACAAACAACATATCATTCCAAAATATATCAAGCATGCCGAAAAAAAAAATTTTTTTTGTTTTTTTTTAAAGTCATAATTCTCAAGCACTTACCAAGGAGACAAGAAACAATGCCAAGATAATTATAACACGCAATGAATCATATATATATATATATATATATATACATGACTACAGATATCCTACGACATCAACAAGTAGTAATCAAAACAACATAACTAGTATTACTGCCAAAGATGAGCAGAGGCATAGATTGCATACACAATGCCTGAAGGAGTCTGCCTAATATGTCCCGGGCTACACTCGTGAGAACTGCAAAATTCGTGAGCCACACTGCCAATAACTCTGCTAATCCTGTCTAACCTCAGAAGTGTTCAGACCTACATTTATCAAACGACAAACGCTGAGTAAAACTTAGTGGTGCTAATTAAAATGAATGCAACATAATAATATTGAAGTATAAAGAATTTCAAAAGCATATAATCCCATGCCAATAATATTTATTTAATATAGTGCTTAATTCAAATCATAATTCCAGAATTCTCATCTCATCACTTCGTAGTACCAGGATTCACCTCTATTTTTCATTCATAGCACCATAAATAATTCAAGTATTTTTATAACCACAATATCCCATTTCAGTTTAAAATGAATGTATGCAAATATGAAGTGAATTTATGAGAATGCGATGTTTTGCACTCTCCCTCAATCAATCTGTTTACCTGTTGTAACTCAATTCATTCATCATATCTCTAGGCATAACATTTTCTTGAATGCGACTGTACTCAGCATTCAGTAATAGTAATGAACATACGTGACTGAACTCAGCATATGGGAAGTGACTGTACTCAGCTTCCTTATAAATATCTCAATATTTAATTTAATCATAACATATGAAAATAATCTCACTTTTCTGTCCTTATGTCGCCATGTAATGATGTTATGAAATGCCAATGATTTATCTAAATATGAATATGATTTATATGATATGATGCATTGGAATATTTAAGTAAATATCAAAATGTTTCTGAGCACATACGACCTAATCATTAGCATGCAATGCATGTATGATACTATCTCAGACTTAATTATTTTAAGTCGAGTATGATAGCACTAACCTTCAAGGGCTCTCCTTATTTACGCATCTAGGGGACACGTGAACAGTCTCCTCAGTAGATCCTGTAATTATATATATATATATATATTAATTTAGTAACATTCCCAGAGGATATAATTATTTATTAATCATACAATTATGCCAGGTAATAATAATAGTATATACATCAAATAATATTTATTAGATTATCTCAATTCCTACTTAAAGAGAACAACACAAAAGAGAGTACCATATAATCATTAATAAAGAAAGATTTTTAATTAAGAAGAATAAATATGTAAGGTTAATTCTAAATACATCCCTTATTAATACCTATAATGATATAATTTTTTTCTTATATAAAAACTTAGCTGTAATTTAAAAATAAGAGTAGTGAATATATAATATTAAAATCATATAGTAAAACTATAGGTATATAGTTCTTGCCGTAAAGGTTATATATAATTGCTACAGTTGGTTCATTAGGTAGTTTATGGCAAGACAACATTAACAATAAATTAATTAACATATAATTAGATAGATATTAAAAAGAGTCACCACTCTTCATAAAAGTTCCTGCGTCAATTAAACCATACATACATACATGTCCAACACACATAACCATTAAAAGTTGTGTTTCAAAATCCAAAACTGCCCTAAAATAATGCAAAGAATACAGTACCCTCAAACGCACATGATCACAATAATATAAGAAAACCATCGACAATCACTGTAATATCATATACCCCATGCAACACAACAACACCATACGCACATTATCTCTCAACTAACCTTCATTTCTTTATGAATAAAACACAATAGATGACAGAAAGTCCAAGTCTCAATAACCCACCAAGAAAATAAAATGAAGAAAAATAGAATAGAATCAAGAATCAATAGAAAACAAAGTCAACAAGAAGGTTTACCACACACGCCCCTATATCCATATCTTTCAAATTAACCAATACAAATTATGTCTCACCCAAAATGTCATCCATCATCTATGCCAAACCCCTCTGTAGAAGAAATCTTAAGAATACCTCTCATCAACTCCCACCCAATAACTAAACACACCATAATGCAAACCCTTGCTGCAATCTCCATATAAATTTTCAAGACAAGAAACATGCAAAGCGTAAGGAGAAAAAGAGAAGGAACACCGGTTAACATACAAGCCACATTTCACCAAAAATATCAACATATAAACGTCCTTACGTTACGAGAAAAGGTTAGAACTAATCTCATCTAAATCCTTCATTAATCCAGCATGACAATAACATCAACCCAATAGAATAGCAAGAAGACGATTGCCAAGAAGAGTTCAAGTGAAGAAAAATAGTTCTTCCCTACATGCATTCAACTCCTTAATGCCGCAAGTTAATCTCTCTACCAAGTAAGAAACATGCAACTGCCAAAAGAAGAACAGCAGCCCGATTCACCACATGCTCCTAACAACAAGACTTAAGATCAAACAAAACTCAAGTAGCATTTTCCCACAACAGACGAAAGGGAAAGAGACAATCGACAAACCAAAACACAAATCCCATTCACCGTCCGTTTCAACCAATATGACATATAAATAAGCAAGACACAAGGTGGCATTTAATCACAAAAAGGGTGAAAATAAAAGAATGATGGGAGAGCAAGAACATAAGGCAGCTGAAAAGAAGGAAGAACCATCCAAAAGGAAGCAGCAAAAGGGACCCTTCTTCGGTTGCATGAAAGCTATCACTTCAACCTATTTTAAAGTAATGAAATTTTCTAAGTAAATTAATCCATCCCTCATATAACTTATAATATATAAAATACTCCTATAATCCTCAATGCACACACGCCACTAACCTTTTAATATAATATAAATTATATATTATAGAATTAATTCCATAACCCATACTAAAACCACAAATGCCATCTAATTAATTATATAACTATACAACACATTATAGTATATATATATATATATATATATATATATATATATATATATTAAATTTATAAATATTAATATTTATAACTTAACAAATTATAACAATATATATATATATATAACATATATATATATATAATTATAATTATCTAAAGATAGCAAAGTATTCGATAATAATATTAATATTCAACTCATTAAAATAATTAAATAATCCATTTAATTTCTTCAATAAAAATCCGATAATTATATATATATATATATATATATATATATATATCCTAACTATTTAAGACTAATAATAATAAAATAATAGCATCATCTTCTAAATAAACAACATATCTACATAATAAACTAAAAATAATACTCCTAATAATTATAAAATATCGTATCCATCAATTATAAATCCTTAACTTCAAATCGCACATATATGACAACCCCTCTAATTAATAATTATCATGTTAAACAAAATTTTAATTAAGCATCCAAACATTGTCAATAATAACTGACTCTATCAAACAATAATTCAAAGATCATAAAAATGCAATCTGAAATGCCTAAGTTATATGCATGCGGACATGACATTGCACTAATGGTCCGAAAGAGAATCTAGACTCAAATGTAATCAATGAGGTATTGTAATTAGCCTTGCAAGTTTTGCCCTTTTGTAATTCCGTGAATAAAATTGTTTAGCCATTTCTATCGTAAGAAGGCAGCAATCATTGACCATATATGTAGTTGTTTAAATTGTAAGGTTCTAAAAAATGATGATTTTTATTATATGTTCATCTGTCCTTTATATTCGATATTGGAAGTATAATTTACAATGAGCAGTTCAATGAATCTTTGAAACTCAACTTAAAAGTTGCATACACCTTTGTTGAGCTTTACATTTGTCATTTGTTCTGATAGTTATTATTATGAAGGCTTCCTTATTATGATTTTTAATGTTTGAATTTTCTTGTTTATTTGTAGTCATGCTAATATATTATGTGCTATTAATGTGAAATGTCAATTACTTGTTATTGGCATCTTACTTTAAATCCTTGTAGCCAACAATATATGCTAATAATGATGTGCATATTATCATTGAATTAGATACGTTTAGTATATGTTATCCATTGAATTAGATAGTTAGAAATAAGGACAAATAAGTAATGATATTGGATAGTTAGAAATATGTTAGATTCATTGTTTGTGATTTATGTATCTTGATTTACTGAATTTAGAAGCATATTGATTGATCTTGTGATTAAATTGTTAGTCTTTATATTAATGTTATATTATTACTTTCCTTTTATGTTAATTGACTATATTTTTTTATGACATAGATCAATTTGAGATTGAGAATTATATAAGCATTAAGAACCTCCATCTACTTGTTAGTACTGGACCAAACACGTAGATTGTATTCTGCTGAGGTGTTGTATAATGTAATAAGTAAGTTTGTAATCAATATGCAAAAGTTGTTAAGTATTTGGCTTTATTATTGAATTGTAATAGTTGTTCTTTAAAAATTTGTCTCATTATATGTATGATATTACCATATTTCATGATATTTGTATTATAAATTGTCAAAATTGATTAGGATCATGTGTAAATTGAATATATAAAATGAATGCAAAGTATAAACCAAATTAAAAAATGAATAAAAATTAAATTAAAAATAAGAATAACATACTAATATTAAACAATAACATAATAATAATAATAATAATAATAATAATAATAATAATAATAATAATAATAAAATTCTAATAATTATAAAAATTATAATTTAAATATTTACAATTAAAAATATTATAATAATAACAATAATTGTAATAAAAATAAAAATAAAAATAAAAATAATAAAATAATAAAAATAATAATTATTATAATGATAATAATGATGATAATAATAATAGTAATTGTAATTGTAATAATAATTATAAATAATAATAATAATAATTATTATTATAATTAAAATAATAATAATAATAATAATAATAATAATAATAATAATAATTATTATTATTGTAATAAAAACAATTATAATTATTTTTGTTGTAATAATAAAAATTATTATAATTATAATGGTAATAATGATCATAAAAATAATAATAATGATCATAATAATTTTAATAATAATAATAATAATAAATAATATTATTAAAATAATAAATAATAAAATTAGAAATAATAATAATAATAATTGTAATAAAATTAATTATTAATTATTTTGGTTATAATAATAAAAATTATTATAATTATAATGGTAATAATGTTAATAAAATAATAATAATTATTATTATAATTGTAATAATAATAATAATAATTAATTATTATTATTATTATTATTAAAATAAAAATAAAAATAAAATTGGGAATAAAAAGAAAAATAAAAAGAAAAATTATTAAAATGAATTATTAATTATTTTTGTTATAATAATAAAAATAAAAATAATTATAATGATAATAATGATCATAAAAATAATAATAGTTATTATTATAATTGTAATAATAATAATAATAATAATTATTATTATTATTATAATAATAATTATTATTAAAATCAAAATAATAATAATTGTACTTTACGAGTAATATCATGTACTTTAATATCAGACAAATTATTGAATTTCTTTTTTTTATTATTTATGTATTTATTATTTGTCGTGCTCTATGTCTTTCTTTATATTACAATATGTGTTATATTTACGATGCATGTGTTAATTTTATAACTTGTTATCTAGATATAGGTCAAGGTCTTGGATGTAGGGGTCGACATCGTTTGCATACTTATATTCCGCCATGAACGAGTGCAGAGACATCATTATCAGGGACACCCACATTGGATATAGCTGGAACATCTACAGTGACACATCTAGCTATTACTGTGACACCTCAACCTACTACAACCACACCTCCAGTTACTACATTAACACTTTCATTTATCTTGCCCGCACCTCCATCTATCTCACCAGAACCTCCATCTTTACCACCATTTCATCCACAACTAGCTCCATCTTTGCCACCACTTCACACATAGGGAGTTCCATGTACATCTTCTCCATCTTTGCCACCACTTCATACATAAGAAGCTCCATCTACATCTTCTTCTTCTTTAGTAGCAAATGTTGGACCTTCATGTTCAGCTTCTATTCTTCATACTCCACACCATTATTTACGGTGTCATATTACTAGTGGGGTATATGTTACCTTCACTTTTATTTATTATTGTTATATGATCTTCATTTTCTATGCACCGTTTCTTATTAAAAATATATTTGTTTATTCATTCAAGCTTGGAGCCATCTTACTAATGCTCTACCAAGATCAGAGAGATTTTCACACAGAGGCTTGTCCTAGAGGGCACTTCATAGGTGATGATATCACCCTTGGTTGTTCATTTATATTGAGAGGAGTTTTAGATAATAGATTTACTTAATAAGTCATCCAAATAACATTATTGTATACTAATTATAAATTGCATGTTGCCTTTCTAGAAATATTTCTACTAGGATGAGGAGTAATTTTCTTATGAAGTTATCTATCAGGCTTGGAGGGCTAAGGCCGCTGCTGGGTAATTTACTTATATGAATTTAATTTTCAAGAAATTTTTGTAAAATATATTATAATTATGATTTGTATTGAACCAAGGCAATGTTTATATATCATTTCTAACAGGTACAGAGATATGCTAAATAAGATTAAAGACTAAGGCGGAGCAACCTGTTTATTGTTCTGATGCCACTTGGGCTAGCTGGTAGTATTATTGGAGTCAGCCATGTACGTAGGCACAGAGTGCCACAACCTTGACTAATAAACACAGTCGTGTATGTCACACCCCTTATGATGTGACATGATTCCATAGAATAATGAATAGTCTCCAAATAAATGGAAACCAATGATTATCCTACAAAGGATGTAAATTTTTATTTTTATTTTTCTTTTAAAAAAACTCTTGTCTTAGTAAATGTTGGTTTATGAAAATATGTTTAGCAGTAGAAGATGTTATTTAAAATTTTTAAACATATGATTTCATTGGATCTAGCAATTCTATACATAGAAAACATCAAACACAGAGAAGATTATGAATAAGAGATTAAAAACTTACTTATAAGTTGATCTCCTTCTTTCTTGCCCTTCTAAAAAGTTATAGCTAACTTTTCAATCCCCAAGGATAGAGGATCTCCAAACTATCCACACAAGTAAAGAGAATAATTAGTAATCCAAAATTACTAGTTTTATTTAAAGACTAGTAAAACAAAACAAAAAAAGGAATGGATGGAGAACAATAATTGAATTCAGTTTTCTTTTTAATGTTCAATCAAAACTAAATTATTTTTCCTTGTTATTATGCTTTGAATTCCTTGGAAACAGAAGGAGAAAATAGGCATCTGAGAAATTCTTCTATCACTCTCTTTGCATGTGACTGACTTAAATCTCCTTCTAGAAGTACATGGCAATCATGTGCACTTCTATTTAATCATCATACATGAATAAGTTATGTGGCAATCACATTTTAACCATTAAGTCAATTAATTCTGTCAAAAACATGTATATACCATGCATGTAGAACATGTCATCTTAAATCACTTGTATCTTGAGTTCTGCTCATCATATTTCAGTGATTTTGGTATCAAATCGAAGATCTTTTCAAGCTCTTTCTAATGAAAATGAAAATATAGGTTATCTCATAGCCATAAAAATATTATTTCACCAATATCTATTCATGATTATCATTCCTTTACTTTTAGTATGGGACCTTTTAGTTTATATTCGAGAATTCTATGGAGATCAACTTTTTTCTCTAGATTTTTAGAAAAATCTAGAGAAAAAGAAGAAAAAGTGTATCATTAAAAACATCATGTATTTTAAAAACATAATAAGGTCTTTTATTAGTTTTTATCTCCTACTATTTTATTGTGAACTAATAGCCCTCAACTACTAATCCGGGAAGGTTGCACTTTGCCTTCCTTAGTGGGTCAATATCCAATGACCATTAAGTCCAATCTTGAGTATGCTCAACAAACTAGAACTTAATGTCAATAGGTAGACATCTCTCATGTCAATCATATCTCTATATAACTACTGAATCATTGGGTTATCAACTTCTTTTGATATTTTTATTATCTTAATAACTCAATTCCCTAAACTGGCCTATAAAATATTTTACCTTGGGTATGCCCAATAAATAAAACATTTTATTTAAATTTGACCCATTTTTAAACTTGGATATACATCATGTTAAACAGGCTTGAGCATGCCCAATAACCTAAATGACAAGAAGCTCTCCTCCCTTATTTTAGAAAATAAAAGGCCTTAGATTTATATTTCTTTGAGAGATTTATTTCCTTTTATGTCATTTAAAAACATTTAAGGTGGGTATATGCAATTGGTGCACCATGCATGGTCCTGGATCATGCATGCTATAACATGCTTATGCAACTCATATATACATCATTATAATAATTTATAATATGATGATTATGGACTTCTAAGTCTAAGGTCAAACCTAGGTTATGCATGATTTTACAAACCCTAAAATTTGAAATAATACTACTTTATTACAAATTTTACCTTGGAGTTCTACTTTTGGTCACACCTTTATTCCTTTGCTCCTTTTGCCTCATTTTGTATCTTTTACACCCTAGGTAATCTAATTATAAATTTTAATAGTAGAAACCCCTAGTTACATTTGGGGGAGTATATTAGAAGAGAAGTATAAAAAGATCTAAGAAAAGGCAGGACTCGTAGGCCCTATTTACCAAAAATTATAAAATGATGCATATGCTCAATCACATTGGGCTAAGTCCATAATCACCATCATGCCAATCATCCATCCATACATTCAAAATAAATAATCTTCTCATAATGTTATTTCAGTTTTTCCATTTTAAAATTCAAACAAATTTTGCCTTTTAAAATGGTTATTGGGCTTGCATTTGAAAACATATGGTTTACATGTTTGGAATTCTATTTGAATAAATTATTTATTAAATTAAATAATCATCAAAATAGTAACATATTAATTATTTAATCATACTTTAAATATTAATGTATCACTTGGAAATCAAAACAAAAGTAAAAACCAAGAAGAATCTCAAATTGCTCCTTTTAAGAGTTTTATTTCAAATAAAATACTTATTAATTTGCCAAATTAATCAAATTTCTTTTTTAAAACCTTTAATGTGTATTAAACATTAAAATACATGAATTAATGAAAAACATGAGCAATTAGTTTTGAAAAACCCAAATATGCCACAAAAGGATTTCTTATGCGCATATCAAGTTAACATATTAAATAATTGCTTTGTTACATGTTAAACAATTAAACATGCAATAAACAAGCAAGAACATTAACAACATCATAAAAAATCTATTTGGCATTTCATTAAGAGTGTGTGCAACATATGAATTTTTATCTCATAAAATTTCTACATATGTATATAATTTTTGTAATAAAAACTAAGTTAATTTAATGAAGAATAAATGGTTAAAATTTCAAATCCAAATTCAAACATTAACCTTTTCAAAATTGAAAATGTCGTAAGCCATAATAAGTGAAAAAATGAAATCTCATGTATTCTATGCATAGATTGCAAACCAAATCGCTCTAATACCATTTGTTGGTTTATGAAAACATGTTTAGTAGTGGAAGATGTAATTTAAAATTTTTAAACATGTGATTTCATTGGATCTAGCAATTCTATACATAGAAAACATCAAACACAGAGAAGATTATGAAGAAGAGATTGAAAACTTACTTATAAGCCGATCTCCTTCTTTCTTGTCCTTCTGAAAAGTTATAACAAACTTTTCAATCCCCAAGGATAAAGAATCTCCAAAATATCCACACAATTAAAGAGAATGATTAGTAATCCAAAATTACTAGTTTTGTCTAGAGACTAGTAAAACAAAATAGAAAAGGGAATGGATGGAGAATAATAATTGAATTCGGTTTTCTTCTTGATGTTCAATCAAAACCAAATTGTTTTTCCTTGTTATTGTGCTTTGAATTCCTTGGAAATAGAAGGAAAAAAGAGGCAGCCAAAAAATGCTTCTATCACTCTCTTTGCTTTCATCAAAACATTATAATATAACCCTAATTATGTTTAAGTTATAATAAGTCAAGTCATATGCATGTCACATGCTTCTGGCATGTGATTTGCATGTGACTGACTTAAATCCCCTTCTAAAAGCACATGGTAATCATTCGAATGTCTATTTAATTCATCATACATGAATAAGTTATGTGACAATCATATTTTGACCATTAAGTCAATTAATTCCATCAAAAACCCGTATAAACCATGCATGTAGAACATGTCATCTTAAATCACTTGTATCTTGAGTTCTACTCATCATATTTTAGTGATCTTGGTATCAAATCGAAGCGCTTTTCATGATATTTTTAATGAATATGAAAAACAAGGTTATCTTATAACCAAAAAAACATTATTTCACCAATATCCATTCATGATTATCATTCCTTTAGTGTGCGACCTTTTGGGGTTCTTGGCATGTTGCCAACATATGAATCTATTATTGACTTCATTTAGTAACATCATATTGTGAGCACCGGTTTCTACCGGGGCCCAGAGCGAGGCTTGCGAAAGTCACGAACTGGGGACCGCACTTGGAGCGAAAGCGTAGTCTTCCTAAGGGGTTCCCTTAGGGAATGATACGGACTTGAAAGAGTCACAAGGGAGTCACCACCAAATGGTTCCGGATTGGTCCAACCGACCCATAGCATGAGTGCTAGTTAAACCCTTCAGAGATTGAGTTCGGGTGGTGGAGATCTATTCTATGAGTTTCCAAAATCAATTTTACCATTTTAGTTGGGATTAATTGTCCTAAGCAGGCAAACATGC
>CANYBF011418741.1:0-19102 GCA_948192965.1 Dalechampia spathulata | reverse complement strand
CAAGCATGCTTCTCCTTCAGTAAATCTTCTGTCACGACTCGTGCTTGTTGTCACGAGTCATGCTCTTCTTTCTTTTCTTCTTTAAAAGTCTCTGTAACGACTCATGACATGCTTCACGAGTCGTGTGCTTTTCCGGTTTCTTCTTCAAATGTTGCTGTAACGACTCGTGACTGGCTTCACGAGTTGAGTGCTTCTTGGGTCTTCTCCTTCAAATGTTTCTGTAATGACTCGTGACTGCCTTCACGAGTCGTGTTCTTCTTTGCTGCCTTTGCCCTTCTCCTTCTCCTTGATGTAACGACTCGCACTTTGATTGTCTCGAGTCGAGCAGTGCATTTTCCTCTTGTTCCTTCCTTTGTAACGACTCGTAATAGTCTTTACGAGTCGTGCATCTTGCTTTCCCTTTTTACTTAGCCAATTTTTACCTATTTTTCCTGCAAACTCTCTCAAATTATCCTCAAAATGATATTTTGGGACTTCTCACAAAAAAAATTTGTAAAACAATGAAAACATATAAAATACTTAGTAAAACTTAAAGAAAACTAAAACAAAACACTTAAAACACATGTGAAATGATTAAGAAAAAGCAACATGAAAACATGTGATCACCTCATCAAAGCTTCCCGTTCCCAAGTTGCATCTTGACCCGTGTGATGATTCCACAATACTTTAACCAAAGGTATCCGCTTATTCCTTAATTGCTTCACTTCTTGGGCCAGAATCTGTATCGGCTCCTCCTTGTATGATAAGTCAGGTTAAATCTCAATAGTTTCTATTGGAAGTACGTGTGTAGGATCATATCTGTACTTCCTTAACATAGAAACATGAAACATGTTATGAATTCAATCCAAATCCGGTGGCAAAGCCAACCTATAAGCTAACGGTCCCACTTTCTCAAGTATTTCATATGGACCAATAAATCGAGGACTCAATTTACCCTTCTGATCGAATCTCATAATCTTCTTCCACGAAGATACTTTCAGAAACACTTTATCCCCAATCTCGTACTTGATATCACGCCTCTTTAAGTCTACATAAGATTCATGTCTATCAGAAGCGGCTTTCAATCTTGATTTAATCAGCTTCACTTGTTCTTTAGCCTGTTGTACAAGTTCTGGTCCAATTAACCTCCGCTCACCAACTTCATCCCAATGCAAAGGCATCTTGACAAACCCAAATTCTTGCGAGTTACGGTACGACCGTACAACCTCTTGGTGCGTCCGTACCACATCTAGGGAATGTAGTACACCCGTACGGATGTCTGTACGCCCGTACCAAGCCTGAGAAAACCAAGGCATCCTCCTTTTAGACCCTTACTCCCCTAGAAACCTACTAAAACGCTCTAAACTCAACCTAAACACACTAAAAGCACTGTCCCTCATTCAACTGAGAAGTCACGCTTCTCAATAAGGTGATGGTATCATGAAATACAATCACAAGCAACATCATACATCTATATATACAAGCAGACATATAGATATACATACATGTATACACGTTATCATCGTATAGCAAAACTCATATGCATACAAACCCCTAAACACGGATGTGACAACTCTCTCCCCCTAAAAAGAAATTTCATCCCGAAATTAGAACAAAACTTACCCAAAAACAAGTGAGGATACTGTTCCCTCATCAAAGCTTCCCATTCCCAAGTCGTATCTTGACCCGTGTGATGATTCCAAAATACCTTAACTAAAGGTATCCGCTTATTCCTTAATTGCTTCACTTCTCGGGCCAGAATTTGTATCGGCTCCTCCTTGTATGATAAGTTAGGTTGAATCTCAATAGTTTCTATTGGAAGTACGTGTGTAGGATCAAATCTGTACTTCCTTAACATAGAAACATGAAACACGTTATGAATCCGATCTAAATCCGGTGGCAAAGCCAACCTATAAGCTAATAGTCCCACTTTCTCAAGTATTTCATATGGACCAATAAATCGAGGACTCAATTTACCCTTCTGACCGAATCTCATAATCTTCTTCCATGAAGATACTTTCAGAAACACTTTATCTCTAATCTCGTACTCGATATGACGCCTCTTTAAGTATATATATGATTCATGTCTATCAAAAGCGGCTTTCAATCTCGACTTAATCAGCTTCACTTGTTCTTCAACTTGTTGTACAAGTTCAGGTCCAATTAACCTCCACTCACCAACTTCGTCCCAATGCAAAGGCATCCTACACCTTCACCCATACAAAGCCTCATAAGGTGCCATCTGTATACTCGACTGGTAGCTATTATTATACGTAAATTCGATCAAATGAACATATTGATCCCAGCTACCTTCCCACTTGAGAACACAGGCACACAACATATCTTCTAAAATCTATATCACCCTCTCCGATTATGCATTGGTCTGGGGATGAAAAGCTGTACTAACATGTACTTTCGAGCCTAAAACTCTCTGAAAAGCTCCCTAAAATTGAGATATAAACCGTGGATCTGTATTCGATACGATAGACGATGGAATCCCATGCAATCGAACAATCTCCTTCATAAACAACTCTGTTAATCTCTCTAATCCATAATCCATACGTACAAGAATGAAATGCGTCACCTTGGTCAACCGATCAACGATTACCCAAACTGCATCATGCTTTGCTTGTGTGAATGGTAACCCCGTGATAAAGTCCACGTAATCTGATCCCATTTCCATTCTGGCATTGATAATGGATTAAGTAATCTCGCTGGCACTTGATGTTCAGCTTTCACCCACTGATAAATTAAGCACTTCACCACATAATCTGCTATGTCCTTCTTCATACCAACCCATCAATAGTATTACTTCAAATCCTGATACATCTTAGTACTCCCAGGATGATAAGCATATGTCGAACTATGGGCTTTCTCAAGAATCTATCTTTTCAAATCCTTATCCTCTGGAATATACAACCGTCTCCCATGCCTTAAATTACCATCCTTGTCCTCAGAAAATAGAGTAGTCTTACCTGTCTGTACTTTTTGCAACTATTTATGTATTCCACATCACCAGGTGTACTTTTTTGAATCTGGTCTGTCAACATAGGCTTCACCTTCATCTGTAATTATGCCAGAATACAGTCAGACTGCATCATCAGAGTAGCATCCATCCGTTGTATCTCATAAACCAATATCATTGCAGACTGTCTCAATCCAGCAAACATCTTTCGACTCAAAGCATCGGTAACTGAATTAGCTTTCCTCTGGTGATAATCAATTACACAATCGAATCCTTTATAAGCTCAATCCAACATCGCTGCCTTAAATTCAACTCTTTCTGCGTACCAAGATACTTCAAACTCTTGTGATCTGTGTACATATAACAAAGTTCACTATACAAATAATGTCGCCAGATCTTAAGAGCAAAAACAATCGCTGCCAATTCTAAATCATGTGTCAGATAGTTCCTCTCATGTGGTTTCAATTGCCTTGAAACATAGGCAATCACCTTCTGATCCTGCATCAGGACACATCCCAAACCATTCAATGATGCATCACTATAAATCACATATGCTTGCCCTGGAGTAGGTAATATGAAAGGTGTGAGTCGAATCCATCCATCGCTCAATCATGGCAGTAATGACAAACCTATTAGACTTCTTTTCCATACCAGTGAAGCAAGAAATGTAGGGGCCGAAGCAACTCTGATCAACTCTGACTCGTACTTCCCGGGGCAATAGAGAATACCACTCAACAATCCTACTGAGGCTACTAGTCCCAACCACTGTACGCTCCCTCTACAAATCACAGAAGCTAGGTCAGCTACAAACTAAATTATAGAATACAAACTGTATTATAGAGGTCCTAAGCTCCATCTTTTAGCCCTAAAACCCATTTATTCATGCCCGTGAATCAAAAGTATGCCTAATTTTATTAAAAATGGCAAAAAATGCAAGTTCAAAGCCATTTCTCACTGTCATGTGTGCCATACATGACCCTATGTGTGCCACACATAAGTCATGTGTGCCATAGATGATACCATGTGCGCCACACATGGCAAAACCCGCTCCAGAAACACCATTTTTTGTAAAATTGACTCGATAACCACTCGCATACATAAGTCTAGCACTATCCTAGTACTTCATCTAAACCTAATATTGGCCAAAACACACTAAAAATAAGCCTAAACCTTAAATCCAAAAAACCATAAAATCGACTTGAGTTACAAAATACTCACCTTCTCAGCAGGAGCTTGGGACCGATGGGAATCTTTGGCAAATGTTTCTGTGATTGCATGACCAAAAAAAGCACCAAAGTAAGAATTATAGATTGTGTACTTGGTTAGGGAGTGGCTCGGGACTGATTCAGGGTCTCGGGGGGTCGACTGCATCTTAAAATCAACCATTTTTGGCAAAAACTTGAGTTTTTGATATTTGGAGTTGAGAGAAATTCAATTTGGAAGGAGGAAACCAAATGATTTTTTTGGTTGGGAGGCTTGGAATATAAAATTTTTAATGCATGTGTGCCACACATGCATGGATATGCGCCATACATAGTAGAAAATGCTAATGTGCTAATGTGCGCCGGCCTACAGAGGGGTTTGCTAATGTGCGCCACCCCTCCATTAAGATGCACATGATGAATTAGGCCTCTGGTAAAAATTTTAGAATTTTTGGAGGTCATTTGCTCCGCTGAGCCGAATTTTCATGACCCGTAGCGTCTTAAAAATTCAGAAAATAAGTCAGAATGTAGCAAACTGATATTCAAAAATTCAAGTATTTTTCCTGGACTATTTCAATACCAACTTCACTGATAAATTGCTTTTCCATTTCTGGCATAGATAGGAAATTGATCCAGCAGACAATCAAAAACAGTCAAGTCTTTAACTTCTGGTCAAACCATTGACCAGGCAGTGTTGTATTCCGACAGAGGGACCCAAATGCTAACTTTGGAGACAGACAATACTCATTTGATGGTGCGAGAACATATTTGATGGTTGATCACCCAGACCCAACAGACGGTCACCACTAGTTCCGCTGGTGAACCACCCACGATTCAGCAGAGATCACAGAGTCAAGCATTTGACTGCAAAACCTTAACGCATAGGCATCTGAACACTGACTTCAGATGATTTACTCGCAAGGAAGCCATCGGTCTTGCAATGACCACTGGTCAGCTCTAATCGGAATAGCCTGAACGCCGAGCCCCCACTGACAGAATTAAGATTTTTACTGGTCAAAATCGTTGACCAGAAGTGTCAGAGACCCAATAGAGGATCCCAGATGCCAAATTGGAGATATCTGACACTTTTATGATGGTGCAACAATTGACCCAGCAGATAGTCACCTAGGTCACACAGTTGACCACATGATCCAGCAGTGATCACAGAACCAAGCCCTTGGTTCCTGAATCCTAATGCATAGGCATCTGAACACCAATTTCAGATGAATTACTCGTAGCAAAGCCATCAATCCCGTTGAGGGCCATTGATCAGCCGTGATCATCTAGCCTGAGCACCGGGCTCCCAATGATAGAATTGGGTCATAAGCCTTAGCATGAGCAATAGATCAGCCTTGATCTTCTAGCCTGAACAATGGTCATAAGCCTCAATGCGAGCACCCCTGCTAGTCTCAGCATGAGCATTAGGCCTCGACACGATCACCGGTCAAGTACGCTTCCTACTCCCTATGAAAAGTCGTGTTATGATCAGATCTCATTTTGATGACTTACGCTTGTGTCGCTTCAAAATGGCCCTGATCAGGGGGTTAACTGTTGACCCTGACTTTTCACACTCATGCAATTTCGGGTTTCTATTGATTCAACTCAGTATTAGTCCCTGATATCGACCCCGATTATGCACATATGCCTCTATGACTTTCCCTGAGTATTCTGGTGTACAGAATACATTAGAGCTAGTGGGGCCCACCACGGTGCCTGGTAAAGCCCGCCACCCTCATTTCCTCATTCCGAGTGTTCCGTACATACAAAACACACTTCTTTGTTGCCTACGCAAGGTAAACCATGCAGAATGTAAAATACTGCATTTTGGACCCTTGGCACTATTCACCATGAATAGTGCATAGGTGGGACCCACCACCCATATCAGTCCATTCTGTGTATTCTGTACTCACAGAATACATTTTACAGCTGCCTTACGGAAGGCACATCCTGTGGCATCCCAAATGCCACATTCCGGGCCCATTGCGCTCTGGGGCCCACCAGGTATTAGTGGGACCCACTACCCACCGTAATCCATTCTGAGTGTTCTGTATGCACAGAACACATCCCACTTGTCACCTTATGCAAAGCACAGCACTGGACATGCTACTCACCATATTCTAGGCCCTGCAACCCACTGTAGCCTATTTTGAGTGTTCTGTATGCACATAACACATTTTTCACTGATGCCTATACGAGGCACGACTTTTGGCATGCTGAATGCCACATTTTTGCCATAGGGCACTGTGGGCCTAAAACGAGCCCATTAGTGAAACGCGTCATTCGGGACCGAATTTGGCAAAACTTAAAACTGCAAAGTGACTCAGAATGTCATTTACATCTTTGTGGACATATGGTGTGCATCCCATTTCACTCATACGAGGTATCACATGTAGCCATATGCACCATGCATAGTACTATGCGCACCGTATATAGCCTAAAAGACGTTTGGTCGGGAGCCTTTTCGGGACCAAATTTGAAAAACTTTTCTCCATGAAAACGTCTTAGAATGTCAAATTATGCTTGTTTGACATGCGGCTTGCATCCCGTTTCGCTCGTACGGGGTGACACACATAGCCATATGCACCGCGTATAGCACTTTACATAGCCTAAAAAAAGACGTTTGGTCGGGAGCCTTTTTGAGACCAAATTTGGAAAACTTTTCTTCACAAAAATGTCTTAGAATGTCAAATGACTCTTATTGGGCATGGGGTGCACATCCCGATGCAACCACAGTGGGCCCCACATGATGAGTCAAGAGGTGATGTGCTGCGCATATGGGCTATGTGTTGCGCACATCACATGATGTGCTCCACACATTCCCTTAAAATTTTTCAAATCTAGCCAAAAAATTACAATTTTTCCACGCCCTAATTTGGCTTTACAAATATAGAGCTTGGGGTCTGAATTAAGGATCCGAAATTTGCTTTAGAAGAAACCAAAAACTCTACCAAAATTCCACCAAAATTAATTAAACACTTAATTAATTAAATTCTAGGGATTTAGAGACTAATTGGCTCTAGTTAGGCTCCCTAAGCATGTTTGGAGTGAAGATCAAGAAGAAAACTCTGCTGGAATAAGGTACCTATTTTTCCATTTTTCTTCCATTTTCCTCTATTTTTACGGGCCATATACTGCGCATATAAACTCATGTGCACCACATGTAGCTCATGTGTGGCATACATGAGCCTATATGCTACATATAGGCTCCAAATTTCAAAGAAAATGCCATTTTTCTCCCATTTTGCTTCGAGTTTTAGCCCGATCTGGCCATTTTAGTGATGTTTAAGGCCTCCTCATGCCTTGAATGTCCTGGATCTGCTAAATACCTGCTGGATCTAAAAGAATTTTAACTTTAAAATTATTTTTCTTGAGTTGGATGCAAATCCACGAGTAAAAACCCATTTTCAGGCTCCGATCTACCTAGATCGGGGCTGGATCTTGGGTTTTTACTGAAAAATCCTTGATTTTCCTTTGTTTTCTCTGCCATGTGCGCCACACACAGCCTATGTGTGGCACACATAGGCTTATGTGCAGTGCACATAGGCCCCAATTTTCATAAAAAATGTCATTTTTTGCCCGATCTCCTCCGGATCTGATTTTTTCGGCAACTCCAGTAGCTTCTCCATGCACTTCGGGTTTTGGATCTACCAAATATTGCCCAAATCTAATTAATTTTAGCCTTAAAATTAATTGCCCAATTAATTGTTTAAATGCAAAACGGAGGCCGATTCATGCTCAAAATGAGGTACTGCCTTTGTTAAAGTTGCTTATTTTGGTCTGTAGATCATTTTTGTACTAACAGATTTGATTTTTTTTTTGCAGATTTACAAGCCATGTGTGCCACACATCATGCCACTGTGTGTAGCACACATCACCTGATGTGCGGCGCACATCCCCTGGAAAATTTTTAGAAAAATCATTTTTTGAACCGTATTTTAATGTATTTTGATTTTTTCAGTGATATTTGATGCCTTACAGTGGTTCAAATATTATGGATCTATTATAAAATAATTACATTTAATTAATCTTGGCCTCAAAATTAATTTTCTATGATAAAAAACCATTTTTACTTGTATAAATGCGATTTTTGAAATGATTGGATTCAAATTGGTTGAGGGGCTATCTCCAAATTATTCCAAGTGATGTTGGCACTCCCATTTGATTTTCCATGATCAAATAAAAATAATTTTGCTTAAAATAATTTTTATAAAAATGAATTTTCACGATCCGGCTCGTCTAAATTCATATAATTATTGCCTAATAATTATTGGATTTTGACTCTTGGTCCATGCTTTTCACATGGAATTAGACTAGTCAAATAAATCCTAAATTCATTTGCTACTAATGAATTTATTGTGTTTATTTTGTATATTTTCATTTGTGTATTTTCGGCTCGTGCAACCCAAGGTGAATAGTACTCGAGGAGGAAGGGGGTCTTATTTAACACCCCAAAATATGTATGCGAGGATATTTTTGTAATAGGGTAGATTTATTTATTAGCTTGTAATAATTAATCCCCTATCTCGTGTGCAACCCCTGTTTCCTAGATCCCTTTCACCGACCGTTAATTATTTTTATTCATGGTTTATATTTGCTTAAATATACCATGTCATTCAT
Source organism: Dalechampia spathulata (assembly GCA_948192965.1). Classification (NCBI taxonomy): domain Eukaryota; kingdom Viridiplantae; phylum Streptophyta; class Magnoliopsida; order Malpighiales; family Euphorbiaceae; genus Dalechampia; species Dalechampia spathulata. The sequence goes on along the minus strand of CANYBF011418741.1, from coordinate 10,339 downwards.
GTCACATGCAATGTCACATGACACATTCATACACTACTATGCATGCCATGCATATGCCATGTGATAACATATTGTATTTTGTATACATATACATATAAATATGCCAATACATAATCCAATACGTAAATACGCCAAATACACAATCCAATATGTGCAATCAACATGCCTTGCCATGCATATATATGCCATTTCACAAGTCATTATGCCACGATGCCATGTCACGTCGTATGCCATAACACATGTCATACTGTATGTCATAACATATACTATGCTAAATACACATTCACATATGCATCTACTATGCCATGTCATGCATATGCCATGTCATACATCATTTCACATGCCATGCATATGGTATGTCATTCGCTATGTCATATCATGCATATGCCATGCCATGCACCATTTCACATGCCATGTATATGATATACCACGCATAATTCACATGTCATGCATATGATATGTCATTCATTTTACATGCCATGCATATAGTATGTCATCCACATAACACGTCATGCATATGCCATGCTATACACATACCACTCATAAGGTATGCCACTTCACATGCCATGCATATGTTATGTCATACATCACCTCACATATCATGCATATGATATGTCATCCATTTCACATGCCAAGCATAAAGTATATCATCCACTATGCCATGTCATACATATGCCATGACATCCATCACTTCACATATCATGCATATGATATGCCATTCATCCCACGTATCATGCATACGCTATGCATACGCCGCGCATACGTAAAATGCCAAAACAATCCAAAACATAAACGCATAATGTTGTGCTTACAGATCATGTTAGGTTGCCATATCATATGTCATTCACACTCACATGTCATGCATATCCCATGCTACTTTACCACTATTTTGTATGTCATGCATATGCCATGCCATTTAAATGCCATATAGCTTTACATGTCATTTTACGTGCAACCTTGCAACGCCAATTCACATGTCACGTTGTATGCTTACATTTACGCTCGCATGCTTGCCTGCTTAGGATAGTTAATCCCAACTATAATGGTAAAATCAATTTTGGAAACTCATAGAATAGATCACCACCATCCGAACCCAATCTCTGAAGGGTTTAACTAGCACTCATGCTATGGGTCGGTTGGACCAATCCGGAACCATCTGGTGGCGACTCCCTTGTGACTTTTTAGAGTCCGTATCGTTCCCTAAGGGAACCCCTTAGGAATACTACACTTTGGCTCCAAGTTTGGTCCTCGGTCCGTGACTTTCACAACCCTCACTCTGGGCCCCGGCAGAAACCGACGCTCATTGTTATATGGAAATCTTTTGATAAAAAATTACTATGTTATGCAAATGTCACTATTTAAGTGCAAAATTATTCATGTGTATTGTTCTTGTAAGATATATATATTTTTTATATGTTTAATTGTTAAACATCATATGGATCATATTATTACTGTGCTAATATCAATTTAGAATAATAAAATAGGATTTTTATTCAAATAAAATGAGATCTAATTAGAATATTAATTTATATGTGCACTTGATGTTCATGTCAATGTTCAATTTGACATTTTAATATTAGGTGATTAAAATTTTTCCATTTGATTAATAAATTTGATTTTTATGAATTAGAATTATTCTTTTTTATTTGAAAAATTTTATAATGTTTTGAAGTCATTTGATATTTTATTTAAAATTTTATAATAATATTGTTTACATATGCATGAAAATAATTTTTGTATTTGTTTCTGTAATTGATAATAAATTTGATTTATTCTAATATATTAATATTTAAATTTTTTTAAAATTATTATTATGTTTTGAATGAATAATTATTTAATAAGATTAAATAATTCATTCACGAGAAATCAATGCAAACAAAATATTTAGCTAAAAAGTTCATTCCAAATTAATTATCCTTAATTAAATGTGATTTAATTAAATGGAAGTTACATATTTATAATTAATGTGATTAAAGTTAAGAATATGTAAAGTGAATTAATTTGGATGTATATCTTATCATTGCTATATGATGTATGCTATTCCATGTCATGCTTATGCCATATCATCTCACATGTCATGCCTATGCCATGTCATCTCACATGTTATGCCTATGCCATGTCATCTCACATGTCATGCCTATGCCATGTTATCTCACATGTCATACCTATGCCATCTCATCTCACATGTCATACCTATGCCATCTCATCTCATATGTCATGCATATGCTATATCATCTCACATGTCATGTCTATGTCGTATCATCTCACATGTCATGCATATGTCTTATCATCTCATATATCATGCCTATATCATGTAATCACACATGTCATGCTTATGCCATTTCATCTCATATGTCATCCTTACGCCATGCCATCTCACATATCATGCCTATGCCATATCATTTCATATGCTATACATATGCTATGTTTTATACCATGATTGCTATATCATGATACCATGCTATGATTGCTACATCATCTTTGTAATGTTATATCTATCATGATTGATGTTATATTATACATCATTATATGCTTATGAATGCTTATGAATGCTCGCTTGCCTAGGATAATTAACTCGATTAAAATGGTAAAATTGAACTTCAAACTCTAAGTAAATAGATCTTCATTGCCCAAACCTATCTTTGAAGGGTTTGACTTAGCACTCATGTTAATAGGTTGGTTGAACTAAATTTGGAACCATTCAATGGTGACTCCATCTTGTGACTCTTTTGAGTCCATCTGATGCCTTAAGGTAGCCCCTCGAGAAGATAATGTTTTCACTTCAAGTAGTCCTTAGGTCTGTGCATCATAAGCCTCACTCTGGGTTACGACAAAAGCCCCACCCATAATGGCAACTCCATTAGGGACCTACGGTGAAAGTATGGTGGCATCAAAATCTCTAAGTTTCATTGATTTTCTCATTCTCAAAGGGGTAATAGTATTTTATTTCATGTATATAGTTTATGTCTGCACACCACCACTGATCCCGTATCAAACCGGTGATTATGGGTGAGTGATTACCTTGGACTCCAATCGACTCCTTAGGAAAGCAAATCTACCTTCACCACTCACTACCTTGTACCATTGACTGTCAATGATTCTTGATGGATAAATGCTTGGTATAGTCTTATATCAGTGATCCCATTCAGATGGATAGGTTATGGATAACATGGCGGGGGACCTTAGCCTGTTCTTACTGGACTAAAGCCCATGTAGCTAACCATAGCAAGATTCCAAAACTAGAACCTTTTATTCACATGCTATATGGATCTATGTCCTATCATATCAATGGATTTGCCAAAATTTGGCCTATTTTCTCCCCTCGGATTGCTCTATTAAGAGTCATAATCATTTCATGATTTTGTAATGGTTTCATACCTCATGCTTATTCCATTAGCATTGTCTTATCATAACAATATGATCATGCCAAAATATTTTTAAACTTTCATCGTAATCCCTTTTATGATCAAGTAACGAACATCTTTTGCTAGCCTCGAGTTCCTAGTGTAACTCGAGGCTAGTATCCCACCTAGGAGATTTTGGACTAACCTATCTTCGTGGAGGTATAAAGGTGGTAAATAGCGTTGCTGTGTGCTACATGTTCACTGACCTTGTTTTTGTCCAACATGCATACATGCATGCTCATGCATAATTTTCACTAACCACTTTCTTTTATAGCCATAATGCTAGATGTTTCCTAGCATAAGTCCTTATTAGACCCAAGATTTTGATGTGTGTGTTTTATGTGAGTCAATTTAAGTTATTTGCAAATTTAGATAAGTTTTCCATGTTTTGTAGGGGCGTACCACTTATGTTTGTTGTGTGGTACGACCATACGGTTGACCGTACCAACTCAGATTGACTTTACTGTGTGTGGTACGAGCGTACCGATCTTTTATGTTCTATGGTATGGGCATACGGTTGACCAAACCAAGTTGGCTTTGGTTCCTTGAGTTTAGTACGGGCATACCAATGGATGGTATAGGTGTGCCATTGCTTGTAGGAAATTTTGTTTATCAGGAAATTGGTTTTGGTACGGGCGTACCATTGCTCACAGAAATTTTGCTTATCAATAGAATTGCTTCTATATGGGCATACCAATGGGTGGTATGATCGTACCAAGCTTTTGCCTTCTATTTGAAATTATGTTTTTGAATTGGTATGGGTGTATGAAAATCATACAGCGATATGCCAGTTTCCATATTCAATTTAAACATTGTTTAACTGTTATATTTTTAAGAACACACACTTTTTATTCAAATCTAACGACTATTTTTGTAGATAAAATATTCCTTTGAGCTTTAAACTTCAATAACAAGTAAGTTTACTTGTCGTATGGAAATTCAAGTATTGTAAACTCTCTTTGTGTTGTATTCCCATAACCTAAGTGTTGGGTTTTATAATTATGGGTTGGTGAGAGTTTAATTACTGTGAGATTTTAATTAATGTAAAGGTTTGAGTATGAGCATGAAAACACTGGGTTTGGATTTAATTGAAGAATCTATTTATGTATTGATTGATTGAGTTTAGTGAAACCTTAATTGAAAGACTTAGGAGAAGTGGATGCAGGCAAGAGTTAATGCCAAACCACTATAAATCATGCACGTGTTGCCAATTCCACAAAAGTTTTATTTGGTATCAGAGAGTTGATGCTCATTTGTCATTAGAAGTGAAATTTTAGAGTGAAAGATCCTATAGCAACCCAAAGTATTGAAAGCCAAACCTACACAAGACCCCCATTCTTCAATGGAACTGACTATCATTATTAAAAGCATAGAATGGAAGTCTTCTTGGAGAGTGATGGTGTTGATTTATTTGATCTAATTGAGAATGAGTTTTCCCTTCTAATAATTACAACAGATGGTATTACAACTCTCAAAGCTAAGGTAACTTGGACAAGAGAAAAATTTAAAGTGAATGCGAGGAATAAGAAGGCCATGAATATGTTGTATTGTGCTATTAACCCTGAGGAATACATATGAGTTTCATATTGTGTCATGGAAAAGCAAATATGGGATGCCTTGGAGACTCATCATGAAGGCATGAATCAAGTCCAAACTAAGAAGATTCAGTTACTAACTCATTAATATGAGTTATTTTTAATGAAGGCAAATGAGTCAAATTTAGAGATGTACAACTGCCTTATTGTAATCATAAATGGATTGATGAAGTTAGGCAAGATGTACCAAAAGGAATACATCAAAAACAAGATCTTGGAGGTGCTACCAAAGAAGGATTCGGAGGCTAGAGTAACCTCTATTGGAGAAGTTAATGATTTTTCAGTTCTATCAATTGATGTACATCTTGAAAAGCTTCTTACACGTGAGATTACCCTAAAGCAAGTGGTAAATGAATATGAGAGAAGAGGGATAACACTTAAAGCTTTGAAAGAAGAAGATGCCTCTTCAATAAGTGAAAGAGAGATTGATGATGAAGTCTTCCTCTTTTCTAAATGTATCAAGACTATTCTCATGAAAAAGAAGAAGTTTGAAAGGGATTGTAGGGACATATGAGGAATAACTTTCAAAGGAATCAAGCCATTTACAATGAATGTAATAAGTTGGGACATATGAGGAATGAATATCCTCACCTCAACAAACCATCCAAGCCATTCAAAAAGAAAGCATTAAAGGCTACATGGGATGATGATAGCGAGACCAATTAGGAGGTGTCTGATGATGAAGGGGCAATAAATTTATGCTTCATGGTATTCTTGGATGACTAGAACGATGAGGTAACTACGTCATCTTAATCTTATTATACTAATCATGATTGTGATTTTGATGATGATGAATGTGATGCATTAGAAGAAGCTTTAGGAAAATATGAAAACTTAGCTGGGGAGCATCAATCTCTTAAGACTAAGTATACATGCATTTCTAAGGAGCAAAATGAATTTAACTCTTGCAAAACTATGCTTGAACATGTTCAAAATGAAAAGAAGTTTTTAAAGGATGAAAATGCTAAGATTTTGAAAGAAAAGGATTTGTTAAAAGACAATCTTTCAAGATTTGAGCAAGGTGATGTTAAAATTGATTCCATTTTGAAACATCAAAAAATTAGTGGTAATAAAGAAGGTATTGGTTTTAATTAAAACTCTTCCTACACTTCTAAAGGCACAATTTTTATTAAAGCTTATACTTCAACATAAAAACTGAAGGATTTCAAAAATAAAAATGTTCATCTTAAGACTAATAGAATGCATGCTGATAAAGTGCATCATTATTCATGTTCTTGCAGATGCATTGGAATGATGATATGTATACTTTTAACCCCCAAGGACCCAAATACATTTAGGTACCTAAAAAGAGATAAATGCATTTGTTTTGATAGGTTTGCTTGAGCTCCAAGATTAGTATCAACATGTGGTACCTTGATAGTGGATGTTCAAGGAACATGACCAGAAATGCAAGCCTATTCATAAACTTAGAGCAATTTGAGAAAGGTAATGTCACCTTTGGAGATAATGTCAAAGGTAAGGTTGTTAGAATTGGCAAGGTTGGTAAAGATTTTATCTTTTTTATTAACAAGGTTTTGCTAGTAGAGGGATTAAAATATAATTTGCTTAGTATTAGTCAATTATGTGACAATGGATATAAAGTTATTTTTAATCTTGATTTATTAGTATTTCAAGGTGATAGGATAGAAAATATGTACACTATTGACTTAGATTCCTTTGCTAACAAACATGTGAAATATCTTATTTCTACAAGTGAGGACTCATGGCTTTGGCATAAAAGGCTTGAATATGGTAGCTTTGAAAGCATTAGTGATCTAGGGAAGAAAAAACATATGGTAGGACTTCCAAATATCAAATTTTCTAAGGACAAAGTATGTGAGGCATGCCAAATGGGACAATAGGTAAAATCTTCATTTAAGGTGAAAAATAAGGTAACTTCTTCTAAATCTTTGCAACTGTTGCATATGGACTTGTTTAGACCAACTAGAGCAGCTAGTTTAGGTGGCATGCATTATGCACTTATCGTTGTTGATGATTACTCTAGGTTTACTTAGGTTTCTTTTATAGCTCATAAAGATGATGAATTCAATGACTTTCAATCAGTAACTAAAAGAATGAACAATAAAAAAGGATATTATGTTTCTTCAATAAGAAGTGATCATGGAAAAGAATTTCAAAATGAAAATTTAAAATCATTCTATGATTTGTATGGTATTCATCATAGCTTTTCATCTCCTAGAACCCCTCAACAAAATGGGGTAGCTGAAAGGAAAAACCAAACACTTTATGATATGGCACGTACAATGCTCAATGAGTATCAATTGCCTTTGTACTTTGGGCCGAAGCGGTCAATACCGCTTGTTATGTCATAAATCAAGTTTATTTAAGACCGATTTTAAATAAAACTCCTTATGAGCTATAGAATGGTAGAAAACCAAGGATTTCATACTTTAGAGTATTTGGTTGTAAGTGCTGCATTTTGAACACCAAGGATAACCTTGGGAAATTTGATTCAAAAATAGATGAAGGCTTATTCTTAGGTTATACAACATCTAATAAATCATATAGGGTGTTTGATAAATGTTCTTTGGTTGTTGAAGAATGTTTTTAATGAAACTAACTCCCTTGGTCAAGGAGAGGATGTTCTTGATGATGATGATGTAGGAATATTATTGGAAGAAGGAGAAGGACAAGAGCATCAACAAGAAGTTACACCTAAGGATGTTGAAAAGGAAGAAGTGAATGATCTTCCTCCTTACCTAACTACAACCCACATTGAGCATGACCTTCCTAAGGATTGGCAATTTTTTAAAGAACACTCCAAGGAGCAAATCATAGGTGAAACATCAAAAGGGGTAGCCACTCATTCTAAATTTAAAGATATTCATAACAATCTTGCATTCATTTCTCAGATTGAACTTAAGAATGTGAATAAAGCCTTAGATGATAAGACTTGGGTGTTAGCTATATAAGATGAACTAAACCAGTTTGATAGGAATAATGTATGGACCTTAGTACCTAAGCCTAGAGATGTATCTATTATAGGAACTAGGTAGGTGTTTAGGAATAAGCTTGATAAAAGTGGTATCATAACTAGGAAGAAGGCTAGGTTAGTGGCATAAGATTATTATCAAGAAGAAGGCATAGACTTTGATGAAACTTTTACAGCTGTAGCTAGATTAGAAGCCATTAGAATGTTGTTAGCATATGCATCTTACATGAATTTCAAATTGTTTCAAATGGATGTCAAAAGTGCTTTTCTTAATGATTTTATTAATGAAGAAGTTTATGTTATACAACCCTTTGGTTTTGAAGATTTTGAATTTCCAAACCATGTTTTTAAACTTACTAAAGCTTTATATGGCCTTAAGCAAGCCTTTAAAGCTTGATGTGATAGGTTGAGTTCTTTTCTTATTGATCATGGTTTTGAAAAAGGTAAAGTAGATACAACACTTTTCATTAAATATTACAAACATGATATTTTGCTTGTTCAAATCTATGTGGATGATATCATATTTGGTGCTACTTATGAAAAATTGTGCAAGGAGTTCTCTGAATGTATGCAAGGAGAATTTGAGATGAGCATGATAGGAGAAATGAAGTATTTCTTAGGACTTCAAGTCAAGTAATGTGAAGATGGGAAATTCATCAATTAAGTCAAGTATACAAAGGAAATGCTCAAGAAGTTTGGATTAGAAGATGCAAAAGCTAGCAAGACTCCTATGAGCACTACCATAAAGCTTTCCTTGGATGAAAGTGGCAAACAGGTTGATCAAAGAAGGAAATAGAGGTATGATAAGTAGCTTGCTTTACCTAACTACTTCTAGGCTTGATATAATGTTTGTAATGTGTATATGTGCTAGGTTTTAATCATCTCCTAGGGAATCACATTTGTGTACTGTGAAATGTATTTTCAAATACTTGATTGGTACTATGCATTATGGCTTGTGGTATGCTAAGAATAACTCTTTTGATTTGACTGCCTATTCTGATGCTGACTTTGCTGGAAATGTGTTAGATAGGAAAAGTACATATGGTACTTATCATTTCTTAAAGAATTGTTTAGTTTCTTGGTTTAGCAGGAAACAAAATTGTGTGCCTCTATCTACTACCGAATCTGAGTATATATCTGCAGGTTGTTATTGTGCCCAAGTGTTATGGATTCAACAACAATTGAAGGATTACAATGTTTGCGTGTCTTTTACTTCAATCAAATGTGACAACACTAGTGCTATAAACTTGTCTAGGAATCCCATTCAGCATTCTAGGACTAAGCATATTGATATTAGGCACCATTTCTTGCGTGATAATATGCAAAAAAGGGAAGGTTGTATTAGAATTTGTTGATATAACTCACCAATTGGTAGACATTTTTACTAAACCCCTTAGCAAAGAATGCTTAAACTTCATCAAACATGAGCTAGGAATGATAAATTGATCTTTTCTGAAGTAGGATTGAGTGATGGACTCTAGAAAGTTTGAAAAATTTCCTCAAATCTCTTAAAAAATTTTTTGATTTTTAGGCCTCGTACGACCGTACAAATTTGGTACACTCGTACGAACCATTTCTATTTTAATTCTAAATTTTATCGAATGCCTTGTACGATTATACATATTTTGGTACACTCGTATGTCTTTTAGGCATAAAATCAGTACGGTTGTACAATTTTCATACGCCCGTACGTGATCAAGTTTCAAAACTTAAAATTTATGGCTGAAGCTCTCATACGACCGTATGTCCCAGTGATACACCCGTATGTGATCATGAATTTTTAGGCATTTTTGAGCCGTACGGCAGTATGCCAATACGTGATATGGAAATCCTATTTTTAAAATGACTTTTCAGTTGCCGCTGGTTACCAAAATCTGTTTTCTCTCAATTTCTCTCTCAAATTTGAACCAAAATCACTCAAACTTGTCCCTAAATACTCAAAATCCATTTTCCCACAATCATATTCTTCATTTTTGGTTGGTTTTCTTCTTATTCTTTAGTTTTTAATTTTGATTTTAACTATTTTATTGCTTTTTAATTCAGTTTTTCTTTTTGATTTTTTGAGCATTCTAGATACTTTTAGCCCTAGTATGAGCGTCGGTTTCTGCCGAGGCCTAGAGCAAGGCTTGCGAAAGTCACGGACCGGGGACCGCACTTGGAGCGAAAGTGCAGTCTTCCTAAGGGGTTCCCTTAGGGAATGATATGGACTTAAAAGAGTCGCAAGGGAGTCGCCATCGGATGGTTCTGGATTGGTCCAACCGACCCATAGCATGAGTGCTAGTTAAACCCTTCAGAGATTGGGTTCGGGTGGTGGAGATCTATTCTATGAGTTTCCAAAATCAATTTTACCATTTTAGTTGGAGTTAATTGTCCTAAGCAGGCAAGCA